>JAOEHY010045514.1:0-10804 GCA_025447955.1 Psilopsiagon aurifrons
CCCGCGCCCGCGCCCGGGGCGGCGCCGGCGCTACGGCGGCCGCTGCGCGACAGACTTGGGGCGTTCCTCGCTCCTGCTGCGGAGCGCTCGGATGCGGGGTCCCGGGGCGCTGCCCGATACGTGGGTGATGTGGGCTCGGGGCCGCTGGGTGCTGCAGCAGCCGCCGCTCAGTGCCAGCCGTCGCCCCTGTCACTCCCTGGCCGGGGTGAGGAGGCAGGCACGGGGCGCCGCAGACATCCTTCAGCTGCTGTGGGAGGGAGGCTCCAGCCCCCGGCATCCGGTACCTGACAGGGGCGGGTGGTGGCTTTCCACGGCCTCTCCTCCGAGCGCGGGAGAGAGCCGCCGCAGCTTGGTGCCATGCGGAGGGGAGCGGCGCTGGGCGCCTGGGTGCTGCTGGCCAGCCTGGCCGGGGCCAGCTGGGGCGTTCGAGGTGAGTCCCCGGCTGTGGGTCGCTGCCCGCGGGCTGCTGCAGCGAGGGCTCTGCCTGCCCTGGACCGTGCTGTGGTAGCGCCAACCGCCTTGCGGGGACAGACGGGAGGAGCTGGGCTTGGCTGTACCATAGTGTTAGACCGAAGCCATGGGCTCCGTGCCGGGTCCAAGCGTGGAGGAAGGAGAGGCGCTATTCTGGACTCAGCAAATAGGACGGGGGGGTTACCCCTGTTTACAGACTGTTGTAACGTGAATGTGCCTCCTTGTTTGGGCTCAGCTCCTGTCTCTGCTGCTGGAAGCACTTTTCTGTTCACCTCTTGCTGCGGTTGTACTTCAATACCAATGCAGACCCGTGTGCGGGATGCGGGTCACGCACATACAGCCTGAATGGAGGCCGGGCAGCTGCCCTGTTCCACTTAGTTCTCACTGTAAGAGGATTTGGATCTCTAACCTGCTCAGAGCTGCATTAACGTAATGGCCAGGCTACTTTTCCACTGGGCAGTCTGCTTTTTCCAGAGTTCTTTTTGTCCGTTCCACTGCTCAGGACAGTCTAATGTGATGCTTCCTATGCTGGCAATCTCCATCAATGACATCCCCGAGTTCTGCACCGTTGTGAGGGTTAATGGCTCACTTGTGAAACACTCCATTCTTCTGCTTCTCACAGGACAGAAAGTAACCGTGAAAGAAGTCAGCGGGAAGGTGTTCCTGCAGTGTGTAGGGAGCAGCGACAACCAAATCGTATGGTACAAAGATGGGAACTGGATAGAAAACGCAACACAGCTGGACTTGGGTGCAGTTTACGATGATCCCAGAGGCATCTATACATGTGGAGTAGACAAAGGAAAGACAAGCTCTCCCCTCCAGGTGCACTATCGCAGTAAGTGTTGCAAACCTGGCTTCTGCAGCCAGTACTGCTCACCCAAGCACATTTATGAGGGAACTGCATTGCTCACCCAAGCTGCATGTATCTGCTTTTGGTGTCCCCATGAGAGCTGTACATTCAATGCCACGACATGGCACTCATACTGGCCCAGACCAAGGGGCACGCTCCCTGTCACAGCCCAGCTTTCAGTGTCTGTGTTTTGGCTTGCAGTGTGCCAGAACTGCATTGAAGTGGATGCTGCCACCATCTCGGGGATCGTGGTCGCGGACGTCGTCGCCACCATCTTCCTGGCGGTCGCTGTGTATTGTATCACTGGCCAGGACAAGGGACGCATGTCACGAGGTGAGGGGGGAGCCTACGGGTGAGGACAGGATGTGCCTGGGCATCTCTAGGAGCGGCGTGATACCGAGGGGCTTCCCATCGCTGCCCACAGAGCCCAGTCACTGCCAGCTGCAGGCAGCAGGGTGTGCAGGATAGCGATCTATGTGAGCTCTCCATGTATCCTTACTGCCCCTAGCTCAGCTTCCCAGGAAAAGCCAGTGAATGCACATGGTTAACCAAAACAGCATTCCAGGAGCAGCCACGGATCACACAGGAACATCTGAGGCCTTGCAGGGACTTCCCATCGAGCCTCCCAGCGGAAGTAAAAGCATAGGGCTGAAAACCGCTTGGGTTTGTTTGCTGATGTTCACTGCACTGCCCATGTCTCCCCTGCTCCTTGACCATCTTCTTTCTTCATTTAGCTTCTGACAGGCAGAACCTGATTGCCAATGAGCAGCTCTACCAGGTAAGTTGGGCACTCGTGTGTGTGTGTGTGCCTGCCTGTGGGCTTCATCCCCTGCACCACCCATCCCAGGCCTGGACAGGCACTGTTGTAGCCTGTCTCTCCTGTTCCTCCTAGCCCCTTGGCGAGCGCGACAATGAGCAGTACAGCCGGCTGGTGCCTGCCAAGGGCCGCAAGTGAAGCGGGAAGATGCCGGAGCCCATGAATCCTTCACACCTGGAGTGGTCCTGCAGCAAAGCCACAAGCATTGCCCCTCAGCAATGGTACCCTGCCCTGGCACTGCCTTTGTAAGCTTCCTGCTGGCAGAAGACAATGTGAGATTTTCCCTAGAGAGCCCTGCAGCTCCTTGCTGGGATGTGCTGCTTGCAGCACTCTGCCCTTCCCATGACCTTATGCATTTCAGTATTGCTTCCATTAAAGATGAGCATATCCCATTGTCTCCCTGCTCCATGAGTTCTGTTGAGGCCTGGGGGACTGTGCATTCACAGGGGAAGGTGCACACTGAATGCCTGCAGAGCCACAGGGCTCCTGCCTGTCATAGAGGACACTGCTCTGCCAGTGCAGGTGGGTGCTCGTGTCTGTGCCAGGAAGGAGAATAGGGGGATGTTTGCTCTGCATATGCAAGGTTTAGTATCCAATCACAGTCTCCAAACCACAGAGGCTTGAAAGGTCCCTAGCACACAGCCAGCACACGATTGCCTCTGTGCTTAGGGGAGTGAAGCATGTGCAGAGAAGCAAACTGTGCTGGCTTCACAGAAGAGCTTGTAGGGGCCCAAAGAGGAAATGGAAATAGCAGAGAGGACGGAAACTGGAGCAGAGACCTTGCAAAACACATGGCAGAAGAGCTGGCCAGGCAGCGAAGGCCAGAGGCAGTCCATGCTTCCCACACCTCCAGTGCTCTTGGTAGGCTCGGCAGCGCACCAGGTTGTCTGGCCTTTGTGACCAGGCACTGGCATCCCATATTACAGGCTCACCAGCCAGCCCCATGTGCTGAGTGCAGGATGCAGTGGAGCAAACTTTCAGAGCCTTTCCTGCTGAGCAGCACTGGGCGCCCCCACAGCAACCCAGCTCCTTCTGCAAAGTCTTCACTCCCCAGCTCTAGAAGAAACAGTTACTGTGGTCTGGGTATGGCCAATGTGGGAGGCATCTAACAGACAGGATCTGCTAGCAGTTAGAAACCTCAGAAACCAGGTCACCCCCCATTTGCCGTTGCACACACGTGTAGGTATGTTTCCCTGTTTTCTGAGAACCTGGGTGACAGGCTTTAGAGAGCACCAAGCTGTGAATTGCTTCTGACTCGCTGGCATCAAGTGAGGCAGGACTATGAAGTCAGTGGCCAGCAGACTGCCTTTTGCGTAGCATTTTCATCAACATCAGATCTCAAAGTAATGAGCAAAGGTGGCTAACTACACCCAAAGAGCAGGAGAGACCTGGAGCAGAGTGGGTGGGTATGGTCTGAACAAATCAAAGAGCCAGCAGAGGTAATGTTTACAACTTGTCTAGTCAAAGTAGGTAGGACAGAGAAGTATTTCTATAGTGCAGCTAAGCACAGAGGCAGAGAGGTATCACTTGATGAGAGCTGATCCCACCGAGATAAGGGAAGCGTGGGATGGCACTGGTTGGGGCAAACATGCAGCCCCATATGTGGCAGGAGCACTGAGGTTAGCTTGAAGCAAACCTCACCTTGTACACCCAGACAGCACCCGGAGTGCTCTGAATTTATCCCATCCCATTCATGGCAATGGGCTGCATGTCTGGGCTGAGCAAGCAGCCTGGGGCCAGTGATGTTTGGGGAGATGTGAGAATGTGGCCTGGGGTGGTTTTAGAGCTGCTGGGGGGTAGTGTTCTTTCTATCTTGCGTTCTCCCTCCTAGGTACTTGGGGCCGTGTATGGTAAACCCAGCTGTGCTGCTTTAAAACCACATCCTGCAGGGCAAGCACAGCAATCTGCAGCATGAAACTTGCTGGTGTTTACCTCTTCATGCTGAAACTCAAGGGTGAAGCCACCCCCAGGCCCCATCACTGCTGCTGTTTCCTTTCTCCAGACCTGCTGCTCTGTGGGGCTGGGGGATGGACAGGTAGGTTTGTAAGTACAGGTAGAAATGCTCTTTTCTTCAATGAAAGCTGTTCTTTTGGACTGAAATGTTTTCATTCAAAGCAGTGGCTTTCTGTGAAAATGCATCATTTTGGTTTTAATATGCTGCCTGCATGTTCCTTTTGTTACAGTCCTGGCAGCAAAATGAAGATAGGCTGTGAACATGAGAGCAGGAGGCCAGTCTGAGAAGGACCCACTCTGTGCCCACTGGCTGCCCATGCTGGAGCAAGTGGAGGCACTGGGAGCAGAAATGAAATGGGAGAGAAAACCAGAGCATGCAACTAGAGCAGAGAGAGAAGTGTGAAGGAAAAGTAGGCCAGGACCCATGAGTGAGGCTGCAGTCCTTTAATGCGGAGCAAAACTTCTCTTGCCAATGTGCTCATCAGTTTCTTTTCTGTTATGGCAAACTGAATGTGGAAAGAAACATCAGGGTGGGACAGCGGACGTCAGCAGATACCTGTCCTGTGTAGCAGCTGTCTTATCCCAAAATGCCAAGCTGGGCAGAAGCACTTAGCCCCTTTGCTGTTTTCCAGCCTGGCATCAGTGAGAATTTCAGAAGCCCCTGGACTCCAGGCCTGCATAAACATCCCGCTGGCCTTTCCGGATGGGCTGTGGGAATAGCAGAGATGTTAGTTTGGGGATCCTCATTACACACGCTCAAACGGCACAACATTTTGACCGGATGCTTCTTCAAAGGAGCAAAATGCATAAATGCTATGGATTCCCAGCTCTGGCTATCCTGTTATCCCTCCCCAGCCAGCAAAGAGAGAGATAAAATGCAGGTACTACATACCTCATAGTCTGGGTTTGGAACAGGGGGAGGACGCTGCATCTTCTGACCTACAGCAAAGGCGAAGGGAAGTTATCCTTGGTGCTAATTCATATAACACAACACAAGGGACTTTCACAGAGGTGATCCAAGGGTAAGGCATACCATGGGTCAATTCACATGGCTTTATTAGGAGCTTAGAGCTTCTTTAAAAGCAAGTGTTTCATTTAGTGCTTAGCAGACATCATGGAGAGCAGAGATGCTTGAGATGGCTCTTACCTCGTGGCCGAGTGCCAGCACCAGCGCTCGTTCTCCCCTTCCTGTCTTTGCTGAAGTAATAGACCAGAGTCAGCACCCCAAAGGTGATAAGAAGATCCGCACTGATGATCCCTGTCACTGCCAAGGCGTCCAGCTCCGCACAGTTTGCGCACACTGCCAGGAGGAGAGATGAGGGCGCTCAGAGATGGGCACCCTTCCTTTCCAGCAAGCAAAGTCCAGGGCTCACTCATCTGCTTGGTGCTAGCTCCTAGTACCCATCACTGAAATGTGCAGGCTTTAACCCATACACTGAGTGCTTTTTCACTCACCTTTGGCATTCAGGTACATTTCATACTTCTTAGGACCTGATGAGCAACTCATGTTGAGAGGAGAGCTGTTGTGATTCTCTATAACATACTTCTGTGCATCGCTGACTCCTTTTGTTGCAGTTGAGTGCCAGGTTATGCTGCCTTCAGTCAAGGGACATGTGATTGTCACTGTGGTTCCAGAAATCTCCACCAGGAATCCTTTATTGAAAGATGGGCGAAGGAGAAAGGAAACCAGCATTACAAATGGCTTTTGAGCAGGCTTCCGTGCACACCCTCAATCCCACTATGGCAGTTTGCTCTGCAAAGTCTTTGATTTCACTGTACAGTGTAGATTCCTCTGTGTGTCTTCTGCACACATGTTTTCCTTTAGGTTTTTACACTTATTCTTTGCAATACTGAGTGGCCAGAGAGCCTGGCCTCCTGCTAGGCACTGTTCTGTTTATCCATATGCTGCTGGTCTCTGCTAGGAGACCACTAACAGTAATTAAGGCAACTCATTATAGCTTATTTTTGTGATTTGATAACTGCCTTTCAGTCCTCACCTGTGAGGCATCTGTAGTCTTTATATAGCGCTAACTAGTTAAGAATGTTGGTTAAAATACACTTACCCTCTTGTGCTTCCCCATCATCTGCAAAGGAGAGAATAATGTGTTAACAGATCAACCCTTACTGTTTGTTGCATGTTGGAAAATGCCTGCCTCTGCTTGGGGATCACTAGCAATAATGAGGCACATTCACAACAGGCAGTTTTTCAAGTCAGTGAGATCAATAGCAATTAATGAGCAGTGATTTTTTCCTATCCTACAGTATTTGCAAAAATTTAAGTATTTCTATTTAACTTTCATTCCTCACTTGTGAGGCATAGTTGGCCTTTTTATCAATAGGTAAGAATGCTGGTAAAATACACTTACCCTGCTGAGCTGCGGTCCCGGCTACAAAAAGAAAGAATAATAGGTGTTAAGTTGTGCAGCTACTGATATCATGAACCTTTTCTCCTTCAAGGATAGCTTTTCTGAACTCAGCTGCTTGAAAAGGCTGCTTATACTCCTATAATTGTGCTAAAGGCATTAGAAGCACTCTGTTAAGCGAGGCAGGATGTTGTTTTGAAATGAAGTCTTTTCCTTTGGAAGCCATTTTAAACACAGCCTAATGCAGAATGGAAATCTGAGTAATTGCTGACCCACTTTAGCAAAGGGCTGTTGCGAGCTGGGCACCCACAAGTTTGCTTTATCATCATGGACCTAAGGTTGCTGGAAAATCATGCCTGGTCTCTGCAGTAAGAGCCGCTGTCCCCTGCAAGATTGTACTCTTTGGAGGATTGGACCCCAATGCTCGATTTAACACGGAAGTAGTTTATCGGTGTGATTTTTCTCTCTTGGTTGGAAACAAGTAACTCCATTAATGTCTCTGGAGTTGGAATATTATAGAAACAGTTTTTAGGAGGCATTAGTAAGACTTGCATTTGCTTTAAAGGCATTTGTTGATAGAAATTAACGTAAGGACAGGAATGACCTGATTCATGTGCTCATCATTGTTTTATCCCGGGTACTGTTTGCTTTATAATAGGAGCTACTTGTAACAGAACTGGAGATTTGAAACTCCACAGGCATAGGGCTTGCCTGGAGAGGAGGTGATGTGGTGCTTTTATCTTTAGATAACATGAATTTAAAGTGGGAAAAAGAATAGACCATGGGTGGACGGAATGTTTTCAGTCTTCTCAAAGAACAGCAGTTGGCATTTGCAGCACATTAGCAGAATAGCTGTAGTTTTAGTGTAATATCTTTTAATTATCTTTCAAGCTTATCTCTCATATTTACCAGTAGTCTGAAGTTATAGTCTTTAGATGTACTCTGCGTTTTGCCCTAGTCCGCCTTTCTAGATGTTAGTCAATTTAAACTGGTAAAGTGGATATTGCTACCACTCCCAGGATATCACAGTGAATCTGAAGTTATTTACCCATGATCACAAAATGGTTTAAGAAAAGTGCGTGAATAAAATGTAAAAGTAAATGAAAACCTCAGAACCTTCTAGTTTTCGGGGCAGCCACCCTTCTGGTCCCACGGGCATTGGCCAGCCATACTCACCCGCACACAGCAGGAGACCTCCCAGGAGAGGCAAGGACTGCTCCAGCCTCATCCTTGTCCTCCTCCTTCTCTTGCTCTTCAGTAGCACATCAGATGGGCATCACTGAGGCAGGCTGCGAGGGAAGAAAGCACACATTGGCTTTTCAAGGGCTCGCTTACAAGAAAGAGGCCCAAGGTGTTTTCCCAGAATTGCGAACAGAGCAGTGCCGGGGAGACTCACTGTTTCCAGTGCAACCTGCAGGCAGCCAAGGCGCGGGATGCGTATGACAAAATGAGCCCATGTCAGGAAGTGCAGAGGCTCAAAATGTCTTCATGCAACGTCACTGACAGCAAGGGGTGGCCGCTCTGCACCAACCCAGTTCAAGTCTCAGGAGTCCTGTTGTACATGCCCTTGGAGCAGCAGGAGAGAGAAACAATCTGGATTCAGTCTGCGGTCAGGACCTTCCTAACAGCCCTTCACAGTGAGTGTTTCTGAAGTTCAAACTACTGCAAGCAACTTAACATAGCAGGGAAACCAAGGAACCAGAAACACTTCAAAGAAGCTCAGCACCTAAAGGCACTGTATAGCCCACAGAAATGAGCCTGCAAGTGCCAGGCTGTAAAACCTGGGGGTTTAGTCACTGATGACACAATCTGGACACAACTTCTGTTATTTTACTCTAATAAACCCCATTTATTCCTTCTGCCTTTTCAAGAGTGCTGTTTTCTAGCTCCGCATCCGCACTCTCCTTTGTACACATACTGACAGGGAAAGTTGCTGGCAAAGCACAGCAACTTCTGCGCTGCAAGGCTCTGACCTGAAGCTGATGCTTGCTCTCTACGCCATGTGCTGCTGCTGGGAGGGAGCTTGCCCACCTGAGCTGCCTTTTCTCTCCAGCCCTTTCCACGGGCCTGGTTCCACTAGATGGGGCTGCAGCCCCGCTGCGGCACCTCCTCTATCCGAGCTTGCGCTTGCGGTGGACAGAGAGCTCCGCACCGCGTGGGGCTGCCACAGGGACCTTTCCGGCTTTCCTTCCAGCAGGGATGCTGCCACAGACGGAGTGGGAACGCACTGTCTTTCCATGTCTCTCTGCTGGAAGCCTACAGAAGTGGCAGCGCTGTGTATGTGGCTGCGAGCGCAGTGGGGATTTCAGGGTATGCGACTAAAGCAGACAGTGCAAAGCCAGCCACGGGTCCCTCCTTCCTCAAGGACACTGTGGTTTTGTGCCTGCCACATACATCTCAAGGGACTCCTTTCCAGATGCCTGGAGCTGGCTTCTTGCTCCTTCCCAAGAGCTCACTACTTAGTGTCATGGCTGATCGTGGTATTTCATTGCTCTCTTCAGCTGTCAGATCTTCCTTTTACTTATTTCTGTTTCAAAATGAAACATCAGAGAATTCAAGTTACTGGTAAGGGTGCCAAGGACATGGTGCTCTCTAAACAGCTGGAGTCAGCAGGTTTTGAAACAAGTTGTTGAAGGTTAATGAAGGAAGGGAACCCTTCAGACAGCCAGAGGTTAGGACATCCTTCCTGTCCCTGCCTTGGCACCACTGCTGGGAAAATTAGCATCAGGCTGTGTTTCAGTAGGACATTTCCATCCTCTGGAGGTGTGCCCACACTGCTGCCACTGATCGCCTGTTTGGGTTGTTTGCACGTTTTGGCCAAACAAACGACCCTCATTCCTTCAAGCTCTCCATAAACACCTTCAGGCAAACCCTCTTTTGGGAGCGAATTTACCTCCCACAAGAGGGGAGTGGTTTCAGGTGGAAGCTGGGAGAAGGCATCATTGCAACACAAAAGAGCAAGGGAATATGGGAGGCAGAAGAAAATAATCTTAGCTTGGAAGTCTCCCTGTTCCACACGCCGAGGTGAGCTGTGCTGGCCGCACCTTGCCTTTCAGTGCAAGGGCAGGGAGTGCGCTCTGACTCAAGCAGGAGAGCGCTCGCATTGCTTTGCAAGCCAAGCTGAGGGAAAGGGATTTGCTCTGCTGTGCTGGGAAGGCTTTGAGAAACTTGTCTTTCATCCGGTTATTGAGGAACTGGAACAAATTACCCATGGAGTACGCACTCGTCTTCCCGATGCATGGCCCCAGCTGGCTGGGTGCTGTGCTCTTCCTTGGGGTACAGCTCCGAGGTAAGGAAACCTGCTAATGTCTGGCCTCAGCTGCCATCTTGACTTTCCTCTTCTCATCCCGTAATTATCACTCTCATTAAGGCAGTGACTTTGTACGACTCTCAGATACTTGCTGTTGACGACTGCTGCGATTCTTTCCGGGCCGGGTTCACTGCAAGTGACATGAAGTAGTTGAGTTTCTTTGACAAACAGGTTTAAGTGTGTTCAAGCGGAAGAACAACACTGATCTCATTCTGAGCTCTGGTTACACATCTTTTTCTCTCCTCCCAGGAATCTGGACTTTACTCCTAGGTGTTTTTTTTTCACCCTGTCTTTGTTACTAGACAGTCAGCGATTGTTAAGCAGTACTTGGCTTTAGCTCCTTTACACAGCAATGACTCCAGACTGGCAATAACCTGGCTTGAATTTTAGTGATTTATAGCTGGATTCTAAGAGCACCGTGTCCTCCTTTCCCAAACGCATCAGCACTTGGATATGTCTGGGATTCTGTCTTGGGAAAAGCATTTCAAACTCATTTCCGACAGTTGTTCTTTTGAAGGAGCTTAACGTGAGAAGATTTGACGCTGAATCTTTGGATGAGAGAAGGTCTCTGCCAAGCAGTTTTTCAGTGAGAGCACCTTCAATGTTTTGGTATTTCAGATGTTTTCTCCTTTGAGAAAAGAAATGATTTGGCAAGGAAGTCTTGGGTTATAAGCTATTTTCAAGTACAGAACCGATACTGATTCTCTTTATTATGAAGCTATATTTTACAGCCCCAGATAAATGGGGTTTTTTGCTTGAATCACTCGGGGGGTTTAACTCATCTTAAAGTGACAGGAAATTATGAATATCTTTGTTTTTTATGGCTGGGCTACTTTGATCAATAAGGAAAAGCAAAGTCATGGGAGCACATGGTCAGGAACAGGGAAGGACTGTCCCTTTCACCCTTTCAGCAGCAGCAAGATATGTAGTGCAGCACTGTTGTTTGTGGAAACTAACCCACTGAATTCAGGAGCTAAAGCGGGCAGGCAAGAACGAAAGCACTTGGGGGGGGGGGGGGGGGGAACCAACAACCATGTGGG
>JAOEHY010045515.1:0-17001 GCA_025447955.1 Psilopsiagon aurifrons
TCTCTAAATTGGAGAGACATCAATTTGATAGGTGGACCACTCAGTGGATAAAGAACTGGCTGGATGGCCACACACAAGTTGTGCTCAATGGCTTAATGTCCAGCTGGAGGCCAGTAGTGAGTAATGGGTGTCCCTCAGGGATCAGTGTTGGGATCGGTCTTGTTCAACATCTTTGTTGGTGACATGGACAGCGGGATTGAGTGCGCCCTCAGCAAGTTTGCCAATGACACCAAGCTGGGTGGTTCGGTTGATACACTGGAGGGAAAGAATGCCATCCAGAGGGACCTTGACACGTCTGTGAGGTGGGCTTATGCCAACCTGATGAAGTTTAACCATGACAAGTGCAGGGCCCTACACCTGGGCTGGAGCCATCCCAGGCACAGCTCCAGGTTGGGCAGAGAAGAGATTCAGAGCAGCCCTGCCGAGAAGGACTTGGGGGTGTTGGTCAATGGAAAAATGAACATGAGCTGGCAGTGTGTGCTTGCTGCCCAGAATGCCAACCGTATCCTGGGCTGCATCAAAAGGAGTGTGACCAGCAGGTTGAGGGAGGTGATCCTGCCCCTCTACTCTGCTCTCGTGAGACCTCACTTGGAGTGTTGTGTGCAGTCCTGGGGTCCTCAACATAAAAAGGACATGCAACTGTTGGAACAAGTTCAAAGGACAGCCGAGAGGACGATCAGGGGACTGGAGCAGTTCCTGAATGAAGATAGGATGAGAAAGTTGGGCCTTTTCAGCCTGGAGAAGAGAAGGCTGTGTGGAGAACTCATAGCAGCCTTCCAATATCTGAAGGGGTCTATAGGGATGCTGGGGAGAGACTCTTCATTAAGGACTGTAGTGATAGGACAAGGAGTAATGGCTTCAAACTTAAACAGGGGAAGTTTAGATTGGATATGAGGAAGAAATTCTTTACTGTGAGGGTGGTGAGGCACTGGAATGGGTTGCCCAGGGAAGTTGTGAATGCTCCATCCCCGGCAGTGTTCAGTGCCAGGCTGGACAGAGCCTTGGGTGATATGTTTTAGTGGGAGGTGTCCCTGCCCATGGCAGGGGATTATGAACTTGATGATCTTCAGGTCCTTTCTAATCCTAACTATTCTATGAGTCTATGATTTTGTTAATATAAGAAGACAGACTATCATCATAAAATAAAACCACCAAAACAAACTGACTGTTCCTTTCTTGTAAGTCAGCATGACACAGAATTTGAAAGCCAACATCAGATAACCCATCTGTTGCTTTCTTTAGAGTTTTTTATTTGCCTTTTTTTTTTTTTTTTTTTTTACTGACACCTTGTCCGAGAAGCAACCCTGTATGGGTACTCGGTCCATTGAGGAATGAGGCTCTGTGTGCCTTCATGGTGATGTAGAAGCAAAACAAAAGCTTGCACCACCACCACCTGATGAAGGACAATATAAATCAAAATTGCATCACTAAATGTATCACACTGTAAAGGGGTAAATGCACACACAGCTTAATTACTTGGCTTAATTTGGTAAAAAATTCCTTTTTTTTTAACAGCTAATATCATAATTATCACTCTATTTCCAACTTTTTAAACACACTGTGAATTTCAGTTTGATTCAGTTTTTTATCTCTCCTAAACGAGACACGTAGGTCCCATAGTCCAAAAATCAATCTAATATCACCACTATTAATAGGACCAAAATCTTGAAGTCAATACAGCAATCTTAGAGTACAGTGAATTACATTTCTGAAGCCACTATGAAAGAAAAATTGACACTCTTTCCACCCTCATATTTCTAGTGGATACAAGCAAGATTAATGTGCCTGTCCAGAAATCCCAGGGAGAAAAATGTGCAACTGCAGGCACTGTTGGTAAGACTACCCAAATTGCACTGGTCGCTCAAGGCCTAGTGTCTTTTTTACATTTCACAAAGTTCTCTCACCCTGGGAATTTTCTGGAGATCTCTGCTCAAAACCAAGTTGCCAGCAGAGACCACATGAAGTCCAGCAAAGATCTTTGCTGCAGACACTACTGTTGAGGTAATGAGTCTAAACAGAAGCAGGGGAAGTTCAGGTTAGATATAAGGAACAGTTTCTTCCCTGTGAGGGTAGTGAAGCGCTGGCACAGGGTGCCCAGAGAAGCTGTGGCTGCCCCATCTCTGGCAGTGCTCAAGGCCAGGTTGGGCAGGACTTGGAGAAACCTGCTCTAGTGGAAGCTGTCCCTGCCCATGGCAGGGGGGTGGAACTGGATGATCTTAAGTTCTTTTCCAACCCTAACCAGTCTGTGACTCTACAATTCTAATTAAACACATTTGGATCAATACCTGAGAGTCTCTTGCACCATTTCAAAGCACCAGGACACCAGCTCATTACTTCTGCAATCATCGCCAACTTTCAAACCCATGTGGCCTCTTTAGAGGTCAAGGCCTGCAAAGGTCATGATACACATGCATACTTTGCCTTTGAGGCTATACAGAAGATAGGTTCTTTCCTACTGCCGAAGTGCTGACTTTAAGCTTATACCCCTTATCCTTCGGAAGAAAATATATACAGTGATTTATACAGATTATTAAAAACTGAGGAAAAAGGAATGGAAATTTTGATGTACTACCTCTATTTGTTACTGAAATCTCAATCCACCAAACCATTCCTACCAAACTTATGTTTTCAGAACATTACTAAATCTTTTCTGCAAATATTGGGATATTTATCAATTTTGTGGGGTAGCATGGGCATTTAAATCTTAATCTGTCAGAGTCTGTTAGGAAGGAATAAGTAAGCTTTCTTTCCCCTCACAGAAGCTGTATTATGCACTTAATATTTCAGACAGGAGAGTATTTTTCCCCTCCTTTGTGTAACACAAGATTTCTTTGTTCTCTTATTGAGAGATCTCTATTGTTTCTGCATGAGAGTACAACCTTGATGTACCTAATATTTGCTACTGCTTTGGGACACACCAATGCTCCTTTGACGTTTCTATTCTCTTTGCTATTATTCCACAAAAACCAGCTGTATTGCAGTGACACTTGTGTACAGCTCTCAATTTTGAGCTGGTAAGAGGTGCTATAGTGTTTTAAGATGACAAGGTAAAAATATAGCACAAGAGCATTATTTCTACTCCTCTCAACAATCTTGTCTCTTTCCAGATACAGAGCAAGTACAAAACCTGGGGGGAGAGGACAGCAGGCCCTTCCATATCTGTTTATGCAGCAAGAGACAAGATGCATTAATACAGCCTTAACCACAGGTTTCTAGCAGAAGCTACCCAGCACTGAGCTCTCTCAAAAAAGGAAACTTCTAGTTTCATAGCAACATTAGCAGAAAGTGAAGAACTCTTTCTTTTACATGTTCTCTGGCCTCTGTAAGTTCTGCTGCTCCAGATCTACCATGTAACTCTGGAATAAGTCATTTAATCTTCCAGTTTATCTATTTCCATAAATATAAAATTAAGACCTCAATTTCCATCAATCTCACATTTCCAGTTGTGCAGGGCAGCACTTACCTTCTTCCAAAGTGCATATATAGTGCTTACAAAAGGCACTATGACAAGAATGGGAGTTTAAAAACCAGTACAATCCTGGGTTCTAGACAAAGATTCTCCGTCAAGAGCCAGATGCTTTCCACATAATAGTGAAACTCTGGAAACATATGCTTCTGTACTAACCTATAGCTTCAAGGCCATCATCTTTTGATTTGCTATTCCAACCCTTTTTCTCCCCACATGGTAAAGATCATGTGGCTTTTTGCCTACCTGGAATCTTGGCAGTTAAGATGTATACAAAGACTGCACTAGTTTATCATGGAATTGGGTGGTGAGGCATTGGAATGGGCTGCCCAGGGAAGTTGTGAATGCTCCATCCCAGGCGGTGTTCAAGGCCAGGTTGGACATAGCCTTGGGTGGCATGGTTTAGTGGGAGGTGTCCCTGCCCATGGCAGGGGGGTTGGAACTAGACGATCTTAAGGTCCTTTCCAACCCTAACTATTCTATGATTCTATCATATGAATTGCCAGGTATTGGGGTCTCTTTATATTGATGAAAGCTTTTCCCACTGCGTCAAGGTCAATCTGGGATATAATGAGCACAGCTGTGATCAGTGACTCTGAACAGTGACACAGCACAAAAGGAAAAGGCTTTATGTGCCCACTGAAGTACCCTTAAGAAAGGGATAAAGGCAATGCAACAGTGTACAACATTTTTCACTGCAGAACATTTGTATTCCACAGAAAGCAAAAGTATTCCTTTTGAACTTCAGCATGAAATAAATTCGTAAGGAAACTGTTAGACAAAAATAATGGATAGGATAGAAAACTGATCAATGGAATCATAATCAGCCATTCATAATAATATGTAAGTTAATAGATGTTCTTTTATTTTGCAACTAGCTGAAGGAAAATAAGCTCCTATTTAATCCCAATAGATGTGAAACTCTAGATCTTGTCTAAGCAAGTACTCTGACCTAATATGCCTGATCAGGTTGAAGTTAGAATTTGCTGCAGTAACCCATATTAATTTATTTTCCTTTTAAAATGGCTGGGTTCATATTCTCCTGGTATTACTAAACACAAAGTCTGTAACATCAGTTCTAACAGTGCTGGGCTACAGTTGGGAAGGAAAAAAAAATAATTCAAAGCCACAAAACACCAAACAACCAAAAAAAGCCCAACCAACTCCCTCACCCCCAAGCATTTCATGTAAATGTTAAGACAGCTTCAGAAGCAGTGCTGAAAACGAGGCCTCTTCCATTAGCCTGTGAACTTCATAGAAGTTTACCCTACTTACCCTGAATTTTCTTTTATGTCATTAGTACATTTGTTTCTATAAGGTTATTAAAACATTAAAATAATAAAATATATCCAAAATTCTTTTTACACACTGTCAAATTCACCAACTAGTTAAGTCCTGTTCATTACACAGCTGAAAATTTCAACTTTAAGATGCCCACTAACTTTAGGAGACAAAAGTTTGAGAAAACATTCTTATTATATAAAATATAGTAAGACTTCAGAAAAGAACAATTAGATCTATAGTTGAAGTAAAATGATTTTTAGGCTCTTAGCGACTTCAGAGAATGATTGCAATACACTCTGTAACTGGAATTTCAAATGCAGTTAACAGGAAATGATCCGGTCAGGGATCAGCCCTACCCAAAAATCAAAGACTCTATAGACTACTTGTAACAAGTTTTGGGGTTTGGGTTTGTTTTTAAGAATAACAGTTTTCTACTCCTATTGACTGACTTGTGTGGTAGTGGTCCTGAGGTTTTTAATACTGTACCTTCAATAACTCATTCCTGACATCAGACTGCATCTTCAGTTTTTTCTGCCCTTCATGCATTATAAAAAATACCATATAAATTACATCCATAAATTACTGTACAAGTTTACAACAATATAGCATTTAAACATATATAGAGAGGAAAATCTCATCATCTTATGGGGATCATCATTCATGTTCAGTAACAATATTTGACCTGAAGCCAGCAAAGCAACTGCCAGATGTTATTTACACCAGTAGCTCAAATTTCAGTGGGCTAAAGCACTGATGCAGCAATACTGCTGCAAGGAAACTTGTAGAGCTTCAGTATATGTTTCTCCTTAGAAGAGAAATTGTGGGGTTTATATCTAAACAACAGGTACCACAGTCCCCTTTCTTTTAGTTCTCCAACAATGCTGGCACAGCTTTCAGTGGAACCAGCCTCCCCCAATTCACAATGCAGGATTTTTGAGAGAGACGAAAAAAATCTAACAGAATCTAGCACAGAGGTTGTGGAATCAAATCCCTACACAGAATTTTTTTCCAGCTCAAAGAGTTCACACAAACTGCATGTGCAGTGGTTCCCAATCCATCCTACAGGGACTCAAATGTCAGCAATTCCAGATGGCTGAAGAAGGATACTCACAAAACCCCTTCCAGCTATTAAAAAGAAATCCTTCATCCACCAAATAAAGACCTAGCACAGAATGCCAATCAAAATCATGCTAGGTGAAGAAAACACTATTTTTTTTTCACTACAGGCATTTACCAGGCATTGCTAGGTTGGCCATATTTCATGCACTTTCCACTTGACACAGTTCAGAGGTGGCAGATTTTTCAGAAACAAAGGTGGAAATTTTTATCACGCACTTTCATTGTACCGAATAAGGTCAGAGGAAGAATACTGAGAAAATGCTGCTAAACCATTTCCTACTCTCTTAATGCTGTGATAGGTTTGAAAGCAAAGGACAAATCTATTTAATCCCGCTTTTGTTCATGCAAGGTGTTAGGGTTCAGAGGTAAGTGCACTGTTGTTATAGTTGTATGTCAAAGTTACATTTAAGTCAGTTTTAAACTTTTCAAATGCATCTGCAATGGCAGAACATATCAGAGCAACATCAAATTGTTTGAAAGATGCTTTAAGCCTTTATAGTCAAGATGTACATTCATCCTACCCCACTCCTACAATGTACCTGGACTGAAAGCTGGTAGAAACTTATCATTCTAAAGAGCCCCCACATTCACGAGAAACTGGAAAGCTGGCAAGGCTGAGTAAGTGCAGAGGAATAACAATGTCACCCTTCTTCAATTTACCATTAGCAAGAACAAAACCAATCCTATGCAAGCTCCGTTGCTAACGCAGTCATCTGGAAAAGATAATGTAATTCTAGTTTGTTTTCCAGCCTGTGTATAAGGTTGACCTCTACACAAATCTTACTTTATGACCTTCAATCAGCAAAAGAACATTCTCATATGTTCACAAGCACAATTCAATTGCAAAGAATGAGGAACTGTGACACCTAAAAATCAATAGCCCATTATAATATCCTATGATGGGTAATTTAATCTATTGAAATATGATACTACATGCTATCATATGGCATGCTTGGAAAATATTGCAGGCCTTCGCAATATTTCACTGATGTCAGCAGCATGATCTTATCCACTAATGCACCCCTACCCAGTAAACACATTTAAAAGGAGAGCTAAGAGCACTCAGTGAGAAAGCTCAGTAAGTCAAAGTACTTGCCAGCTGAGAAAGCATTTTGTGCAACCAAAGTTTAATGACTTTATGGAAGCAAGATCTGACTTCTGTTGCAGTCTGGACTGCTGAGCAGGAGATTGGAAACTGACACTAGCTGAATTTTAAAGTGCTTTGTCATAACAGACACTGCTGCAACCATGATTCTTTCAAACCAGCTATATATTTAGTTGCCAGGGGAACAAAGGAATTTTGGCAAAAAAACTACCTACCAGTTAAGCAAGCATACTGACACTCAAAACCTGGGTTAAAAACTAAAAAAAAAAAAAACTGGGTTACAACTACAATCTTCAGCTACCCCCTCTGATAATCAGTTTGGACTATCTTCAGGCTTGCTCCAGTGGGAGGTGTCTGCCCATTGCAGCAGGTCAGAACTAGATGAGCTTTAAGGTCCCTTACAACCCATTCTGTGATTCTATGAAATAGTCTATTAATAACTACTGGATAAACCACACCACAGAACTACCATTTCCAAGATCTCCAGAGATATTAATTTATCAGGTTATCCCTACTTCATATATTCAAGGTTATCTTCTTAACACCAGGAGGTTGAAATATCCTTGAAAAATAAGAGTGTATTTTGGAACTTAATTCTGCTTCAAGGGACAGATTCTCACAGGCTACAAAGTGCTCCAAAGGCAGTGGAACAAGATGCTGACTACGTAATTTAACATACAAAACAAAGTAAAACATAATTGAAAACCTCTGTTCTTTACACTGAAGACTCAGTTCATCCCTACAATGACAAATATGCTCATAAACTGATTTCTGAAGTAAATTATACCAAAATCTGTCACGATAAAAAATTGAGCAAAATAAAACAATGACTGTTCAGAGCAATTCCTTATTTTCATGCTGTTTCTAATCAGAAGATTCTTCAACTAAACATAAAAAAGGACTCTAATGAACAAAAAAACAGCACTTCATTAGAGAAACCAGAGTTCTGAGGTCACTTTAACTGTATCTGCTTATATCAGCAAAAAACTCTTTAAGATGAAAGTTCATTTACAGAACTGAAAACCTTAAAGAATCAAGACATCCGCTACATAGGACATAAGAATTTGCAGCTTCTCAGACACTCTGGATTTCAGTACAAGTTTTACTTGCAGAAAATTGGAAAATACTATTCTGTTGATAGCACAGTTTATACACTTTACACAAAACCAGACTTGAGTCAAATGATTCCTTAATAGAAGGCTAAAAACGTTTTACAAAGTTATTACACTTTTTCAAGGTAACTTCAACTGAACTCTAATTTATAAACTAACAGAAGTTTGACAGTCATTACTGCTTGCACTTTGATACTTGCCAAGAGACACACCACACCACCTTTTATTCTTGTCCAAGCAATTAAAGAAAGGCCTTATCATATAGCCATAAAGGTTCTGGAGGACTGATGTTACCGGAAATGTAGAATGTTTATTCTAGAGCCTTCTCATGTGCAGTCTGACTTTCAGTAAACCAACTCATGATTTCAAGTTCTGTGAAAGCACGTTTATTTTCTCTCACTCAACAACCAGCTTTAAGCAGTACATTTTTGCAGTCTCAGTGGTCTAGTCACCTATAGTCAAATTAAAGAAAATTGATGCAAGCCTTGTTTTCTTACACACACACTCAGACAATCAGAAAAGGTAATTAAGATCATCCAAAATGGATATTGTAGTACTACCTGCTAAAATATCAGTTGATTGATTTCTCCATCTCAAGATATTTTAAACAAGAACTGTAATTGAAGCAATATTAATAATTCTGCATTACTCCCAATTCAGATATTTAGTAAACTCATCTTCATCTTTTCTTCTTTTATTACAAGAACACATTGTGAGAAACTATGGACTAGGGTATTGTTTATTAAGATTTATGTTAAGCCCAATGTAAAGGTCAGACAGCAAAAGAGGTGAAAATCGCTTATGTAAACTAAAACAGCCACCAGATACCGCTTGTGCAAGATGAGATAACCGCCAGATGTCCAGGAACCGACAGAAACAGAACAACCAACCCCATATAAGGACATCGCAGAGGAATTGACAGAAACAGAGCAAACAACCCCATATAAGGACATCGCAGAGTACCTCCACTACCTCATGAAAACGGAAGTAGAGGTGTATAAAAAGGGACTGTTTGAACTGCTCAGCATGGCAGTTGGCGGAGCACAGACTCCCCTGTCGTCCAGCGGTTTTGCTCATATTCTACTTGCTATAATTAATAAATTTTAATTGGATTTTAGTCTGTTGTGGTCTCAATTTATAACAACTTCAACTAAGACTTTTGAGCATTGCTATTTTCTCACAGTACTGTTGTCCTGAGTTCAGCAGTAGCAGCTATTTTTCTCCTTAGTAGCTGGTGCAGTGCTGTGGTTTTGATTTTCAGCCCAGGAACAGTGCTGATAACACCAATGTTTTTACTTGCTGCTCAGTAATGTTTACTCTGACCAAGGACTTTCTGAGTCTCATGCTCTGCCAGGGAGTGGGGGAAGCTGGGAGGAAGCAGAGACAGGACACCTGATCCAAACTAGCCAGAGGTATTCCATACCACAGCACGTCATGCCCAGGATGGAAAAACTGAGGGCAGGACCCGGAAGAGTGGGTTCACAGCTTGGTCGGGCTGGTTATCAGTTGGTGGGCTGTGGGCAGTTGTACTTTCTTCCCCTGTTGATACCCTTATCATTATTATTATTGGTGGTAGCAGCAGTGGTTTTGTGTTATACCTTAGTTACTGGACTGTTCTTATCTCAATGCATGAGTTACATTCCTTCGATTCTCCTTCCCATCCCCCAGGGAGCTGGGAGGAAGAAAGAGGGGGGAGTGAGTGAGTGACTGCTTAAGTTTACGGCTGGGCTTAAACCAATACAGTTCTTTTTGGTGCCCAACATGGGACAGGAAGGGATGAGATAACAACAGGATTAATAGTCATTCCTCACAATGCTCTCAACCTTGCTGCTCTGGTACTCACAGCTTCAGAATGTGGTACCTCACAGCTGGTATTTGCTATCTTAGCATTTATCAGATGGGGTTTTGGGTCAAGGTTCTTGTCTCATTGTACTTTATGGTAATAACTTGTAATACAATAGAATCATTGATCATGAAACTAATCTGGCTTTCATTCCCAGTGTGGTCACCACCTCTATACTTTGGGAGGTATATAACAAAAGTGCTTAGCAATTACACATCTCTTTTTCCCTCCTTGGGTTGTCACAACCTGTGAAGTATACATTCCTTTATGCTCCCAGGCCCCCGCCACCCCCCACCCCCCAACCATTTACAGCATCCTTTGTGAGTTTTGTAGGTTTTGAATGGCCTTTAAGAACCCTTGAGACCTGTGATTCGGATCAGCATGCTGGCATACATACAGAGCATATTTTACATACAGTGTGGACCATTTCACCTGGTCCCAAGAGTTAAACAAAGTTGGGTTTGGGCCTTGTCTAGCATTAGATAACAATGTAGAAGGACCAAGAGATTTTCCCCAAGGCTGGACAGTCATGAGTGGCAGGGTGTGTGGGACAGTATGGGTGAGTATCTAGTCCACTGGGCCCTTCCCGTGCTTTGGAAGCAGCAGAGATGGAAGGCAGCTGTATGGAGTCCTCAATGACAAGTCACGGAAACTGCTAAAGGGGAGGGTGAGTTATTTTGATCCTGGTGGGCCCATGACACTTCAGGCTATCAGGGCACAGACACAACATACAGATGGACTCTTGATCAAGGGGTGGACTTAGCAAAGGACACCATTGCCCAGGTTATTCATGAGTGTGAGCACTGCACACAGCCCCTCCTGCTCTGAAAGACTGCTGCAAGAGATGGAGCCCAAAATCAAGGACCAGATGGACACAGCAGCTTTACAGGGATTGGTCCATGCACTAAGGAATGATATCTCTCCCTCTCTGTGTGTGCGTGGATGTATGTATATAGATAAGAGTGATGGCAATATTGAAAATGTGGGATCTGAGCATGACATGAATGGTATAGAAAAAGGGGTGGATACTGTCCTGGGTTCAGCAGTAGCAGTCATTTTTCTCCTTCTTAGTAGCTGGCGCAGGGCTGTGGTTTTGACCTTCGGCCTGGGAACAGCACTGATAACACCGATGTTTTTACCTGCTGCTTAAATGTTTAGTCTGACCAAGGACTTTCTGAGTCTCATGCTCTGTCAGGGAGGAGGGAAAGCCAGGAAGAAGCAGAGACAGGACACCTGACCCAAACTAGCCAGAGGTATTCCATACCACAGCACGTCATGCCCAGGATAGAAAAACTGAGGGCAGAGACCGAGAAAAGGGGGATCACAGCTCAGCGGGGCTGGGTTTTGGTTGGTGGGTAATGAGCAGTTGTATTCTATTCCCTTGTTATTTCCCTTACCCATTATTATTATTATTGATGGCAGCAGCAGTGGTTTCTGTTATATGTTAGTTATTGGACTGTTCTTATCTCAACCCATGGGAGTTACATTCTTTTGATTCGGCTCCCCACTCCCCCAAGGAGCTGGGAGGAAGAAAGGTGGAGAGTGAGAGAGAGATCTCTGTGAGTTTACAACTGGGCTTAAACCACAACAACTGTTCATTAACTTCCTAAAGTGTAATTAAGTTACTATATTCCATTTAGTATCAGTTAAACCTCCCCTTAAAAAACTGAAGAACTGCCACACGGTGGAGGTAGATACCTACAACTTTCAATGAGAAGCACACATGACACACTAATATTTGATCTTTGCCTCATGTCAGTGTACATGAATTACCCAAATAGTTATAATTTTGAAAGTTACTAGAAAGCTAAATTGAGGATAGGTGGGAGGGAAAAATGAAGACAAAAATATTCACCATCTCCAAGTTATAAAAGTCTCAAAAAAACCCAAACCTATTAAAATTGTAATGAACTTCCCATTGAAGCAATAAACCAAATCCTTCTAGAATTTAAAACTGTGCATATAAAGTAAATTAGATCCCTGAATAAAATCCTTGCGATGAAGACTGCAAAAAAAGTATTTATGAGTTTTATTTTAAACTAAAGCTATAATCCCATGAAAAATGTTGTCCACAGTCTTACAAAAAAATCCCATACAACCAAAACCACAACAGTTTTATGAATTCATTACTTCACTTGCTGAAGTCCTTAACTTTGGTTTTAATGTAGATTACATCTACCTACAGATAGAGAGGAATCCTTCCTGATTGCAAAGCAACAGGTACACTAACCATTAGGAAGAATTGGATTTTAAAATGCAATGCTAACTAACAACAGTAGCTAGCCTTGAAAAGGTTTAGCTGAACACCTTCCAAGTGTTTCAGAGGCTCTTCATACATGTGCTTCTCAATATCCTCTGTCCTTTCACACATGGCCCCGGTACCTTCATAAAATAACAGGTCGTTATAAATCACAGGAACACATTGCAACAAAGCTGGTCAGTGGTTTGTGCAGTGTGGGGCTGTAATATTCTCATACTTCATAAACTCAATACCAGGGTTTAAATAGTGCTCAGCACTAAGACAAGATACTAAGTCGTACCAGCAGTCTTTACCAGCAGAAGCCATATAACTGCTTAATGATACTGCCCAAAAGTAAAATTTTATTTGTTCTAAACTTTCGATTCCCCCTACTACCTCCAGGGCAAAATAAATATTCATTACTCTCCTGTGCTTCTACTCTACAAAAAGCTGCAATGACCTATTGGTAAAATCATTCCTAAAGCTAAAAGAAACAAGAGACCAAAGTAAACATTGGAAAAAAACCCCACAACTTAGCACAGTTGTGGCACTTACTGGTAAAACAGGTCAGCCAAACTACTGACTTGGCTCCAACTCCTTCCTTATGTAGTTAGCTTCAGATCTGCATGATCCAATTTCAATCTTCATCACTGAATTAAATCCAACACACATCATTACAAGTCTGAAGCACACCAGAAGTTAGTTGCTTTGCAAAATACACCAAAAAAAAATTTAGCTGAACTACCTATTTTGTTTCTGAAGTCATCTGCATGAGAAATATTTTTCACCAAGAAAAAGCCAAATGTATTCTGAGCAAAGACATTCAGATAATAATTAGGTCTGGGTAGTTCCCTTTGATCAAAAGCAAATGGATGAGTAGCAAGCAATATTTCAGAAGCATTTGTCAGTAAATACAGTAAAACACATCTCAAATCTCCGAATCTGCCTGTACATAGGTTACTTCTAAAGCATACAATTAAGCCAACTGTCCTGATGCAGAAACCTGACTTCTAAGTGCTTTGGGGATTTTTCTCAGGGCCACCTCTAGCCTAATTCTGTAAACTGGATGATCATTAACATGTGAGAACATTAGGTATGCTCCTGGACTAATCTCTCACTTTCATCACAGTAGCGCAGTTGAGGAACCTGGAGACAACATTGTAGTGTGAAGCAAAGCATGGATATGAATCCTGAATTCACCTAACCAACACACCACTGACCCCACCTAAAATGCAGATCTTGACCCACACTAATGCAGTCACAAAAAAAAGTAATAGTTGCATGTAGTTTCCCAAATATTGCAGAAAAAATTGCCGTCTTACCAGATCACAAAGAAACCTTTATCTCAAAGGGTATGAGCTTCAGACAAGACCTTGGAGAAAATTTCTTAGAAGTCTTGAAATGAAAGTAGCTCTTGTCACTGACATATTGAATCTTTCTATTCAGCTATTTCAACACGTCAATGTTTTCTGTCTTAACAGGTAACTGCAGCATTCTAAGTACAGACTGCTATAAAATACACATGAAGGTGACATTTAAATATCAGCCAATTTTAACACCAGTTGGTATTACTTCAGGAAAAATCAGCAGCATCTGCTCTGCTGACAACACTTTAACATTAGGCAGCTTTATACTTTCAAGCACAGTGAATAGTTTTCCTAATAGAATTCACACTAGTTTAAAAAACAACCTAAGAAAAACTTAACTTTATTTAGCTTTATTAATAAAACAGAGTGAAAAGGTTGCTATGACATTTAGAACAATATGTCAGAGATAATAATAAACCAGCAATGAATCCACATAAAAGCATTTAAATCACATGTACTAAGAGCAGCCCCTGTCCTGGGAGCCAGCTGCGTACAGTCTTCATCCTGTAAGTAGCTTATTGTCTTGCCAGAAAGAAAACCCCAACAAAATTACAGGTGTCAGTAAATAAAGCTGCCATTTTAACATTTCCAACTTTCTGCAAAGTTATTTACAGAAAGTAATCACAGAGGAAAAGTCAGTGCTGACATTTGTTTCTAAAATCATGCAATCAGAGCACAGACGGAAAAAAGCACTTACATTTACACTTACTTGGTGTCTGAAACCATGTGTACACTGCCATCATTTAAAGTGCAAGCTACATGTCTGCTCAATCAACTGAAGGCGTATCAGGTGAGATGCAAGTTAAAATACTGCCACCAACAGTTATACAACTAACCATGGATGCCAGTAGCATATTTCAAACCCTGACCAACTTAGTGTGTTACTTCCTTTTGTATATTACCAGCCGAACACATACTCCAGTGCTTTAGATACAATACTTTCATCTTTCCTAGGAGTTTGTCTGTCAGAAACCACCTAGAAGACAGGGAGGGGAAAGGAGGGGGGTAATAAAAAAAAAAAAATCAGTCAACATAGTTAATTCTTTTTATACTACCCAGGTTGTTTTTTTTCTTTTCCTAAGTGCTTCTATATTTTGACAAAATATGTTTGAAGGATTTTCAAACCCAGCACTTAAACCTGGAAAAGTGATGAGTCAATGTATAGAGTTTTATTATTTTAGAGATGAAACAGACTGAGTTTATACTTGAAACACATCTTTAAGGAAATGACAGCAGAAGGCTAAGGTCACATGCATACAGCCTCATACAACTAAGAGGCGATAGCACAAAAACACATGCTTCCATTTCCCTTAAAATACCTGATAGTCACTAGTGGAAGCTTTATATGCTGTTGCAAGAGGTCTCATTGTAGAAATCCTTGTAGTATTATTTGCAAGTTGTACTGGTGTGCCAACAGATTTTGTAGGTGAAATGAAAACTGAAGATGTTGAGGATATGGAACTTCTTTCGAAGTTTTCCATCACATTCTTAAAAGAAAGGGATAACTTAATATAAACAAATACTAAAACAAAACAAAACACATCACACTATTTCACCTTCATTATCTAGAATTATCTATTCCGTTGAATTGTTTGATAGAATATGTTCACATCTCAAACCAAGCAAAAAACACAGGCAAATCATCTGTCAGTGCAGAGCACACAAGTATACACCACCACTAAGCATTTTTCTCACTGCAATAGTTTATATACTGGATTATGCCACTGCAAAGTAGTGGAAGTTTGCAATCTGTTCACTGCGTGTACTAAATGTTTGACAGAGTGGAGAGAAAATAAATTGCAAGACTTGCAACAAACTTTAAGAAGTAACATTTTTCAGGCCCAGTTTAACTAAGTAACTTAACACCCTCTTTCTAAATACTTCTAAAATATTCCATCTGATGCACACAGGACAGTCTCCAAGCCTTTACCAAGTTAGTTTTTTGTTCAGATTCAACTTGCCAACGACTGTCACCCAATCCCCTTATTAAATGCTAGAAAAGGAGTCAAAATGCTTCACTTTGTAAACTTATGTTTAAAAAGAAATGCATGTAGTATAGAATGGCAGAGGCAGCAAGCAACTTGATGGGAACCAAAAGTTCCACAAGAAACCAGAGAAAACAAGGTGGGAAATGACAACCAGCCTGGGGAGACCCAATTCACTACATTTTGACTCAGTGGAGCACAGCATTCTATCAGCCTGAAGACAAAAGAAATTTAGAAGCACATCCTTCAGAAGACAGCTATCCAAAACAAAGGATAGAACACCATATAATCTTGAGAACTATAAATGACTGTCACTTGCTAATAGCTCATGATAAAATTAGACTGACACACGGCCATGTCAACCCCAACCACTACTTGCAAAAAAAAAAAGACATTTTTTGTGGGGACAGGTGGGAGAATAGGATCAGGACTGTCTTGCTAACAAGTTTTCAGTCTCATGTACTAAGATAAACTGAAAAGACAGAATCAGAGTCGCATAAAAGCAGAGGGCCAGTTAGGAGCAATAACAATCTTAATCTGTCATCATATATCTATTGCAGCCTCTAAATGATAAAAATTCCGGTCTGAAAAACTTCTTCCAATTGTACCCTGTTATGTTTTCACTTCATATCTTCTACAACAATGTAATTATGAGTGCTGTAGCATCTAAGGAACAGAGATATTTAGAATAATGATTCTTCTCAGCAGGAAATCTTGCCAAATACTTCAGAAAAACCTCATGTAAGGTACAATAGACTATACCCATATAAAACTGAAATGCCTATTTTTGTAGTTCAAAAATAAGAAAGGCAAGGAAAAAAAAAAACAAAGAGGAAGTCCAAAAGGAGAGAGCTTTACTTTTAAATAAAGGCAGATGTTAACCTACTTTATCTATACACGGCTTGACCCCAATCATGATAGATTCACCAAAAATTCTTCCATCTTTGCTTAAGGCTTTCCGGGCTTGAAGCTTAGACTGGTATCGAATATGCATCCAGTTTCCTGTGTTGGACATCTGCATGGGATCAAGTGAAAATTGCAAAATTCAGCTTTTTAAAGAATGAGCCGGAATGGTTTCAGAAATAAGTCCCAAACTAAGACATACCACATGCTTTAGTATGTTTCCATACTGAGCAAACTGTAGAAGAATATATGAAGCTGACGCTTGAGGAAATCTGAAAGACAAAAAATAGTAAAAAAATTAATAGTTGAAGACTTCTGGTTCTAAAATGCACACTTTAAAGGGTTTTAGAAATCCAAAAAAGACCAGTGTTAATAGAATCACAGAATCATAAAATACCTAGGGTTGGAAAGGACCTTTAGATCTAGTTCCAATCCCCCCTGCCATGGGCAGGGACACCTCACACTAAACCATGTCACACAAGGCTCTGTCCAACCTGGCCATGAACACCGCCAGGGATGGAGCATTCACAACTTCCCTGGGCAACCCATTCCAGTGCCTCACCACCCTCACAGTAAAG
>JAOEHY010045516.1:0-31674 GCA_025447955.1 Psilopsiagon aurifrons
CTGTGCCTCAGGGTGGGTGTTCGCTGCTGTGGCTCGGTGCCTCTCTCACCGGCTGAAGGAGCGTTTCGAGCATGGAGGTTTTGGGGGGTTATTTTAGGGTTTATTTCTTGTTATGAGGTGGCTTTTATCTAATGCCTTACAGGGTTTTCACGGGAGTGACTGTGAGTGGTTTATGTTACAGGTAACAGCGTGTTCAGGTTGCCTGCTTATGCTCATTGCATTTGGTGCTTCTGCCTCAGCCTGTGTTCACGCTGAGCCAGTGCAGGTTATGGGCTTTCCAGAGATCCCTTGTTTCTTACCGAGTTGCTGTTATGGGGCTTCATCCCTGATGAGCAAGTCCAGAGGAGCCCACAAAGATGCTGTGAGGGCTGGAGCAGCTCTGCTCTGGAGCCAGGCTGAGGGAGCTGGGCTGGGTCAGCCTGGAGAAGGCTCCTTAAGGGGAGACCTCAGAGCACCACCAGTGCCTAAAGGGCTACAGGAAACCTGGAGAAGGGCTTTGGACAAGGATCTCTAGGGACAGGACAGGGGAATGGCCTTAGCCTGGCAGAGGGGAGACTGAGATGAGCTCTTAGGCAGAAGTTCTTCCCTGTAGTGGCACTGAGGCACTGGCACAGGGTGCCCAGAGGAGCTGTGACTGCCCCATCCCTGACAGTGTTCAAGGCCAGGTTGAATGGGGCTTGGAGCAAGCTGTGGCAGGGGATTGGAAGTGGATGAACTTTAAGGTCCCTTCAAATCCAAACCATTCTGTAATTCCATGATATCCGAAAAAATCCACATGGCTAAAGAATCAAAAGGATCCTTCACATTCTCCCTCCACAGTTGCTGAGACATACAGCTGAGTGGTCAGGAAATCAGAACCAGTTCTGTGCTTACACTAATTTATTTCAAGTGTTACTTTCTGTTGCCGGGCTGGACACAGGGGGCACCCCACCGATGAGGAGGAGTCCCAGGGTAAGACCCAGGATAGCTGCACCACAGGAGGAAGAAATCAAGGAGAGTGTTCTGGGAACTAAGGCAGAACAGCAAAGGGGTGGCACAGTAGCATGTCAGAGCACTTGGTGTAGCTGCTGGCAACCTAAACTGAATGGTGATAGGACAGGTGGCAAGAATGGTTGCTTGTCTCCCCAAGAAGATGAGTTTCAGATTATGAGTTAAGAAAAAGAAACAAACCCAACTTTTTCCCTTTAGACTTTTTTCTGTTGTGCATTTCTACCGCTGTGAATTTGCTCAAATGTATCAGTTGTACTCTTCTGGCACCTTTCTTCACAAGGCCTGGCATTTTCAGGCAGAGCTTGCTCAACCTATATGGAAGTTGGTGCCCTGCTGAGCAGCCAAGGTTGGTGAAAGCAACGGGGCCGCCACGTAGCAGACTGTACCCCTGGTGCCTTCAGGGATACATCCTGTGGTTTTTGACCTTTTCTGTGGTCTTATATTCCTTTACTGCTGTTTGTTCATCCTCTGTCCCTTGATCCAAAATTCCCCACATAAATAGACAGGTCATCAAATCTCATTTTACAGTAAGCAATATCTGAAAGTTAATCAGTGTTCATGCTTCTGCCTTCTCTGCTTAGACAAATTTAAGCAGCCTGTGGCCTGGACTAACCTTGATTTATTATGTGCATAGGCAGGAGCTACAGCAGTTCCTACTGCTGGGAAGCAGCAAGACCTCTCTAGTCCCATCTTTCTCCAGTAAGATAGAGGGTCTTTAGAGCTCAGCTGAAATTTAGACCAAACAGCACATAGGTAGTGTTGATTTTCTTGAGGCATCTGTTGATATGTTGTTTTATTACTACTGGGGGGGAATTAATTGTAGCTCTAAACAAAGTTTCTCAAACTTTGTGACAAACATGTCTGCAACTCCCTAATCTGTGGATTTAATCAGTATTATTAGCATTCTGTCATCATGACTTGGCAATCCTTAGCTAATCAAGATGGATATTTGATGTGCAGCATGCAACAACAAAGGCTGAGAGCTCTTGGGATGCTGTAGTCAGATGGTGTGATGCCAGCTGGAGCGTGTCTCTGAATATTACGCAGAATCCAGCACAAGAGCATTTGGACTAGGAGAAAATTAAACAGGGATGCCAGGACAAAAGCACTGTAGACTCCTCTCTGCTGTACATGAAGTAAATATAAATGAGAAAGTGGTGCCTTTCACTGCCAGAGCTTCCAGTGGAGAGCCAAATGAATAAACTGATGGAGGATCAGAGAAACAGACCCTTGCTCCAAATACATCAGTATACACGTACATTAGGCTTGGAGAGGAGACCCTGCACTGAACACAGTGAAGGTCTGACCAGGCCTAGCAGGTGAATTCTACCTACTGCCTGTGTCAGGACTTGCTCTGCTGTTACAAGGATTTGTGACCTTTTCAGTTTTCCAACTAGTAAAGAATAATCCAGTGCAACTGCAAATCCGACTGTGTTTTTAACTTACTTCCGGACTGCTTTTCCCAGTCACATACTGTGGATTTCTTAAATAGCCTGCAGTCCACGAGCCACAGCCTGGAACACACCATCCTGGTGCTATAGCTTTCTACTTGCTAGGCGCATTTGGGAGTCAGGAGAAACGGCTTGTGTTAAGAATATCACCCTGTTCCTGGTTCAGAAATCTGTTCTACTTCTGTGCTCCAGACAAGAAATGAAAACCATTTTTCTTCACAGGCTCGGGCTGCAGTGTATCTTCCATCCTCTTGCTAATGCTCTCTTCTACTTTCCACACTTCCAATTCTTGCCCCTTGTTCTCATTGGACAATTAGTTGAACTGAGCTGGAGTTCAGAACAGTTTCTCCCAATTTAGTCTGAAGTTTAAATTTTTTGGTGTCTCTTTTTCCCCCAAAAGGTACACGACTTTGATAAAAGTTCTGCTCTTGTCTGCAAACTGTTTTACAGCCTTAACCCATGACACCTGCACCAACAGCACTGCCTTTCTCCAAAACATACTCCTGTAGCCTCAGAGAAACAACATAATGCAGTGTGGACTCTGTAAAGAGGAGGCTCCACGAGAAGAAACCAAGCTTGACTTTCAGGTTTGAGTTGAGTTTTCACAGAATAAAGAATTCTCTTTAATTATAGTGGAACAACTGAAAATCTTGGATGCAAAGTGGGGTTGTCTTAAGAGATGCTAGCCTTGGGTGTACCAGGGATTGCTGCTGTGTTTGAACTTGGGGTGTAAAGATACTATGTAGAAATGGGATCCAGCACATTGGACTGCATTAATGTGCATGCAGAAGCGAGGCTTCAGCAACAATTGCACTTGAAAGGGTTGCCATTTCAGTTGTGGAAGTAAGCCCTGCTGTTGTAGATGCCATTCATGGCACTGAACGCAGGAAGGGTAATGATATCATTGTGTCTAGCCTTCCTACAGCCTATGCCATTAACATTCCTAACATCCACAGGCTACATTAGTCCCTCATGTCTCAGCATCATCCCGGGAATTCATGTTGGACTGCTTGATCACTGTTCAGAGTTGGTGGATGCCTGGAGACAGACACTGTTTCGTAGGTGCCCCTGCAGCCCTTGGTCCAAGTTTTCTCACCTTGTAATTTAGCTGTATGAAAAAGGTGATGCATTTTTCTTTTGACTGGAATCTGAAATTGCTCTGTATGACCATCTTAACCCCACTGTTATTTTCCATTCTTCCAATGCTTTTCATGTGACTTTGTACTTATTGCCAGATTGCTGAGACAGTTCAACACATCTGGGCCTGATACTGATCCTGCAGAAGCTCACTATAAAGACCTGTTCTGGGGAGGATGATGGCAGTTGTTAATCTATATAGTGCTGTGAGAGACTGATCTGAAATCAGACTTCACTGTCCGTTTTCCCAAAGATTGGTCTGAGAAGCTGAGATGGAAATCCACCTATCTTTTTTCTCAGAGATGGGTGGAAGGAGTTCAGATAAGACTCCAATATCCATTGCCTCGGAGAAGGGTGTGAGGAGCTGAACTGGGACTCCACCATACATTGCCTGAGGGATGAGTGGGAAAGAGCTAAGATAAGACTCTCCCATCCATTACCTTGAAGATTGGTGTAAGGAATTGCTACCCATTATCCCAGTGCTGCAGACACTTGCTCTATATGTGTGGGGTGTGGGTGTGTGTGTGTGCAGACACCTGCAGTTGAAGAGCTGGCTTCAAGACCAGGGAAACTGGTCCACCAGGAGCATGTAATACATGACATGAAGAACAGAGGTACTTCCCCCAACTCATTATAAAAGGGGGAAAAGGTAATCACCAAGAGTCACATCGCCGGGGAGCCATTGCCATGAGGATGACTCCAGGAGGACACCTCCCTGAGGACACTCCCCAACAGTGACTAGTATGGTCGCTGAGGGACACCCTTCACAGACATTACCATGAGGGCAACTCCACTGGGTACCTTCAGTGAGGCAACTCCAGAAGGACGCCTCCATGAGGACACCCACCTCCAACGACGACTACCGACTCTTGGGGGACACACTGCTCCGATACCGACTACATACCCTGAAGAGCTCCCATCACTGAGAACAACGATGATAGATCTCTAGGACACTGCTGGATCCACAGTGGTGACGCTCTCTCCCTCTCTCTTTCTCTCTGCTCCCTGAATCGTTGCTTCATTTTCCTACCTTTTTCCAATCTGTCCTCTTTCACTATGCTGTTTATTACAATAATTTCCCTTTTTAATAATAACTGCCTTTTATTAATAAACTTACTAATCGATTATGGTATTTGACCCCGTTTGCGTCTTAATTTCACTCTTGGGATTACAAACTGAAACAGGGTCCGGCACTTGGGTTTTCTCCAATCTGACCCTGACATTCAATTGGCATGGAGCGGATCACTTGCAGTGAGAAGTACAGTAATGTCACATAAAGTGTAAGCTATTATGTGTGTGTCTCTCAGGGATGTAAGGGTTAGACTTCGTTGAAACAGATGTGCCTCCTTGGGACCACTACCCCAACTTGTTGCTCTATTTCGCTTTGTACTTACCTCTCAGGGACTTAAGGGGCGGGTTTTGTTAAAGCAAAACATGCTGCCTTCCTGAGACCATTGCCCTGCATTTCACTTGCTTTGTATTACATGCCTACCTCTCAGGGACTTAAGTGGTGGGTTTTGTTGAAACAAAATGTGCTGCTTTCCTGAGGGTACTGTCCTATTCAGAAATGAATGGCAGTAAAGCTGCCCCTCAGGGCAGAGATGTGTTGCATGGTCTTTCAGAGAAACATAAGGCTGGCCCCTCTCTGCCGCGAGTAGAACGGGCCAAAAAAAATGGGCTTAATTTGCAAAGTGTAACAGACCGAGTAAGCGCCTTGCAAAAGGATGCAAAACTCCGACCCGGAAAGGGTAAATCCATTATCTGTGCGGTACTGGGCTCCAGCTTGTCCGCTGCAGTAGATGCTAGAGAACAACAACAAACTTTAGAAGACCTGGTCCGAGCCCTGCAGGACCTCGTAGTTAACTTGAAAGAACAGTTAGACAAAGAGAAAAATCAGGGTAAGTACTTGCAGTTAGCCTTGAAAGAGCAACTCCTGGCAGAGAAAAGCCCTCTTCAGGGTCTGAGAAAATAATTGAATACCCCCACAGTGACCTGGAAGAGGTGAGACTAGGTTGGAAAAATTAAAGGTTCCTGCTGTTTCTCTCTGACCCTTGAGAAAAATTGGATATACTTACAAACACAGAGAGGATGAATTCCCACAGATTACCACCAAAGAGATTCCGTGTACTGCTGCGGAATTAGCTAAATTGTAAAGGATTTCGGATGCACTCCAAAAGAATCAGAAACTGAGTATGTGTGGAGAGCATCGCTGTCTGGGGGAGATCAAATTTTACTGAGTGAGAAGGAAGCTGAGGGATATTTGGGGCCAGGAGTATTTTTAACCACTGGCAAGCACTGCTCACCCTGGTCCTTAACTCAAAGAGCAGCTTATTGGTCTGGGGGACTTAACCCTTTGGAAAGGGGACATCCCTCCGCCATCACAGGGACAGTCGACCAGTTGGTAGAAAATGTAAAGGAAGCGGCATGTCTGCAAATGATGCACGATTGGGAACTTAAACAGGAGTCCCCAGTGATGATACTGGTTGATTCCGAACATATGACTCCCCTCATTTAGGGTCTTCCTGACTCCCTGAAAGCCATTGGGGTCCAATTGCAGGGAAAGATACAAGAAACATGCCAAGCTGCCCTGGAAGGACTGCTGTCATCTGATCAAAAGACAGGAAAGAAAGTATGGGGGAAGTTGCCCAGGAGCTGATGATGGGAGAAAGTATGGTCCCATCAGTATCTGTAATAAAATCGACACTTGGGGACTGAGGTGAACAGAGGTAAAAACCCCTTCTTGCCCAACTAATGGTAAACACTGGACACCCCCTGCTTGCCCTTGAGGTACAAATATTCCTAATAAAAAGCAAGTTTTGGACATTGGAGTGGCAAAAGGCTGTTCCTAAAGATTTAATGGATGGATTAAACACTGATAAATTGGAAAAGCTGGTGTTGGAGTGGCCTGAGATAAAACCCATGGGTCCTGAGGAAAAAGGAAAACGTGGAAGGCCCCAGTGCCCCCACCACTAACAAGCTCCACCCCTTGATTGTGAGCAGAGGGATGGAGGGTGGATATAGATTTGACCACTCACTGAAAATAATAAAGGTGAATTACTTGTTTTGCGGGACCTTATCTGGTGCTGCATTTTCCATTTGCTTTGTATGTTTTGTACGACCTCATAGAGAACTGAATTCATAATGCCATTGCCAATTGTCCCACAAGATTTCACAGGATTTTACAGTTTTGTTAGATGGTTTCTCCCCTGGTTGGAAGTGAGTGAATTAGAAAAGATGATTGCAAATATATCTGCAGTGATTAAAAACATTGAAAGTGAAATTATAGATGCTACACAGGCATTACAGGCTGAGGTATCCAGCCTCTCCTAGGCTGTCTCTTTTTGACATTGCAAAACTGTATGGCCCTTGACTTGCTATGAGCTTCCCAAGTAGGTGTGTTTACAATTGTAAACACAAGTTCTCTCTCTCTTTCTATATCTCGGCACTTCGAATCTTTGCTTCATTTTCTACCTTTTTTTCCAGTTGATTCGGAGAAAACTCCAGGAACAAACTCGACGACAAAGTTTTAAGTTGACAAGCAGGTATTCTTTATTGCGGCGCTGGGAGGCACAGGGCATAGCTCCTCCTAACGTGTGTTCCCCTATTTCTACACAAGCAGTCCTTATATAGCTACTGAGCACGCATACATATTCATGACACTACGTATGGATTATATCATTTTCCAGAAAGCTCTCCACATGCAAACAAAAATGTGGTGGTGGTCTTTTGGGGTCTTTTACTTCTTCCAACAGTCTTCATCACTGCTGGCAGCCTTTGAAGCACAGGCAGTAGATGCTTATATCAGCTTAATCGGTTCGTTGACAACACAGACATAACAATCATCCCATCCTCCTACTTACCAGTTAGTTTAACTGCAGCCCATCCTGGGCCCCTGCCATTCCAGATTCTCCCTATCTTTACGTCCTGTTCTTTTAGCCTGCTTTTCTTACACTCATTTTGTACTAAGGACAAAAAGGCCTAAACTATGTCAACTACAACAGTTCATCTTGTACCAGAATTCTCAGTATGTTCTCTAGCTGTACTCTATGTTTTTCTCTGTATATCATGCACCTCAGTAATTTTCCATTACTACTGTTACAAGGGCATCAAACTTAACATTAAATTTGATTCTAAAGGTTTATATATTTCATTTTGTAATTTTGTACCACCCCTTGTCTCACAATGTCATATCACTATCCCCTTTATTACAATGATTTCCCTTTTTTATAACTGTCTTTTATTAATAAACCAACTAATTGATTATGGTACTTGACCTCGTTTGCATCTTTAATTTCACTCTTGGGATCATGAACTGAAACAGGGTCCAGCACTGGGGCTTTCTCTAATTGGACTCTGACAAGTGTGCGCTCTGTTAACGGCGAGCTCCAAGTCTGTTTTGCCGTACTATCTGACTTCATTCTGGCATGCCCACCTTTGTCAGCCAAATGATCTCTAGGAATTAAGTAGGCTTTTGTTAAACAGAATTACTTTTCACACAGCCTTATTGCATGGCATTGACTGTACATCTAGCCTTACCGTTGTCCATTATTTCTCCTGTAGCATCAAGGAAAGTAGTCCACAGGTATCTGGTCACCCGTCTATGCCCTGTTCAAACAGTGGCATGCTTCCAGCCTCTTAGAATTTCCAAAGATTAACTTTATCTCCATGAAGTCATAAGTTCCCCTGGCAAGCTCTTACCGAACTTGGGGGATGAGGGTGGGGTGGGTTGGGTTGGACTAGATGATCATTAAAGGTCCCCTTCAACCCACAGCTTCCTTCTGACCCAAACCATAAACTTTGTGGTATAGAAGTCTCATGTGACAGAACACTATTTCTGACTGTCAAATGTTACTTTGCACCACGCAGTCCGTAAGCACACAACCATCTATTTCTTCTCTCCCACTATGACATTACTAGAACATCCTGCTTTGTAGTGGAACAAAAGGCAAGTGTTTTTTGGTACACTTTTGACTTTATCATCATCTGTCAGTGCTTTCAAAACTGTCTACAAGTGGGCCAGTACAATCGCTAGGAATTGTTCTTGAAGAGGTTGAAAGATCTTGGGAGCAAAAAAGTTCTTTTGCTGGTATAGTTTATACCAGCTTATACAAGAATAAACATAGAGGAATTTATTTTAACTATTACTTTTCTAATTTAAGTTACAGGCAACTCAAAGTTTATCAGCCAGAGACACCAGTTGCTTTAATGCAGACCTATAGCTGATTAGCTCAGATGCAGTGTCTCATAAATGCAAATCGCTGGGCCACACTGACATGCCCATGGCTTGCTAGAGACTTCTAAATACCCTGGCACCATATTGCACATTGCCTCTTGCAGTGCTCACACATCATCTGCCTTTATCAGCTGCATTTTAAGGGGCCTAGTGGACTCTCCACCCTCCCTTACTCCAGATAATGTAAATGTTCCTCCAATTGTTGTGGTAATAAACTACTAGTGTTGACAATTGGAAGCTGATGTTGCTGTTTTCCCCCAAACTTCACCTTAAGATAAACTACAAGCATTTTTATTCATTATAACATTTTAGGAGAATGTTTTGAAACATTTCCAGAGATATTTACCAACTCTGGTTAAATATCAGTCATCTGCTCTAGATTATAAAAGGGCTGTTTGTAGATGAAGCAATTGGCAATGGCAGGAGCAAATCAGTGAGGCTGAGAGACCCTGGGGAGCTACAGGCTGGTCAGCCTGCCCTCAGTCCCTGTGAAGGTGATAGAGCAAATAATGCTGAAAGCCATTTCCAAACATATTGAGGACAAGAAGGTGATTGGCAGCAGTCAACATGGATTTACACTGGGGAAGTCATGTCTGAACAACCTAACCACCTTCTAAGATGGAATGACTGCCTTGGTAGATGAGGGGAGAGAAGGGGTTGTTCACTTTGACTTTAGCAAGGCTCTCAACAGTATTTCTTTCAACAGCTTCATAGACAAGTTGATGAACTACAGAGTAGGAATACAGACAGCAGGGCAGACTGAAAACTGGCAGAACTGCTGGATTCAAGGAGTTGTGATCCAGACTCCAGCTGGAGTCACTGGTGCTGTACCCTAGGGCCTAGGCATGATAGTGTGGAATATCTTCATTCATGATTTGACAGTGGGACAGAGGGCAGCTTCAGCAAGGTCACACATGGCACAGAACGGGGAGGAGCAGCTGATGCACCAGATGGTTGTGGCGGTGGTGCCATTCGGAGGGACCTCAGCAGGCTGGAGGAACAGACCAACAGGAATCTTATGAAACTCAACATAGGGAAATGTTAAGTTACACCCTTCGGAAGGAATAACCCCATGTGCCAGATGTGGCCTGAGGCCAAACATCTGGAAAGCAGCTTGGCAGAAAAGGAACTGGAACTTGTGGACAAGTGGAACACAAAGCCAGCCATTTTTGCCTTGCAGCACAGGCCAACAGCCTGGGCTGTGTTAGGAAGAGTACTGCCAGCAGCTTGAGGGGGATGATGCATCCCTTATCTTGACCAGGTCAGCACTGCTGAGACACATCTGGAGTGCTGTGTCCACTTATGGGCTCCACAATACAAGAAAGACATGGGCACACTGAAGGGAGTCCGGTTAAGGGTCATGCAGGTGATGAAGGGACTGAAGCACTTGACATACAAGTACAGGCTGAGAGAGCTGGGGCTGCTTGGCCTGAGAAGAGAAGGCATGGGTGATCTTACCAGTCCTTGTGGGAGTGACTAAAGACGATGAAGCTGGACTTCTCAGTGGTGCCCAGTGACAAACCACAAATTGAAAACCATAAAATTCCATTTATAGGTTAATTATTTTCACTGTGAGTGTGTTCAAACTCTGGCACAGAGAGCTTGCGGAGTCTCTGTCCTTGGAGATATTAAAAACCTGACCGGACATGGTCATGGGCAGCTTGCCCACGTTGACCCTGCTTTGAGTCTGGGGTTGGATGAGGTGATCCCCAGAGGTTGCTTTCCACCTCTGCTACTTATTTTGCCATTCAGAGAGTACAGGCACACAGCATCCAGGAATATAAATTGACCCCTCTGCCCATTTCTTACTCCAAGTGTGTGTTAGTCAATTGAGAAATGAACTTCTGTCCTATGAGCCAGAATTTTCCCTATAATCACTTTATATTGCTCTGTGCAGAACCTTCAAGCTCTGGATGTTTCCTTTACCCTTAAGCAAGGAGCTGAGCAACCAAGAGGCACAAGGCTGAAAGCTTTCCCCAAAATCAAATGCACTCGAAGTACAAGAGCATCAGCCTACTGTACACATACCAAGATAATAGGAGCAATATTTTTTTTTGGAGTCAAAGCCTATTCTACAGATAAAAAGCCAAACTTGGCAGCCTAAGATTAATAGGAAAGAGATGCTCCTATAAATACACACAGCAAGTAATCATTACTCTTGGAAGGGAAAAAAGTCTCTATGAAGTGGTTTTACCAGGGAGCAAGATCAGAAGCTGTTACAGCATAATAGCTCTTTACAGGCATCCTTGATGGCTGGCAGCTGCTGGTGCTGCAGTCCTCAGTAGCAGGAAGCAGGCTGCCACCACAGCAAACGAGGAATCACAGGGTTTTATGTAGTGCTGACCAACTGTTTCTCACTTTCTTGGCTACAATACCTCTTTTAGGGCTCATACACACAGAGAGAAAAACTATCCAGCACTGCTATCCACGTGAATACTTACTAGAATACAGCAGTTACAGGGAGAGGAGTTTTACAGCCACGGTGCCAGCCTGCATCCCCATAAGGGCAACCTTAAATCTGGTCACATCTTGTCAAGTTGCCTAGAATCAGTGACACTTCTACTGTAGAGCAGCCTGTGTGCATCACGTTCAACGTGCGCAGAGTGCAGGGGTTCTGAGGAGAGAGGAAACCTCTGGAACAGGAAAACTCTTGACAACACAGGAAGAAGGAAGGCTGTAAATCTGCCGAGACTTGAGTCCCCTGGAGCATAAAACTTGCTCTGTTTGTGTCTTTAGCACAAACAGGCCAAGCATGTGCTTACCTTTTGACAGCAGGTCTGCACTGAAGGCCTCCAGCTTCTCTCTTACCTCTCGCACCTTGTGGTACACCTTAATGATGAGGGAAAGGTAAGACCCTCTGTGCAAGGCAGAGCTTATCGGCAGCTCCCAAATGCTGTGTTGGCCTTGCGGTCGCTTCAGCCTTGCAGGACTCTGAAGCCATCCTGACACTTGTTCTTCCAGATGTCGAGGCTTGGGGGGCACTGAGGAATTTGGGAGGCAAAGCATGGAGTTTTCTGTTTCCTAATACACTGTGAGCTCACCCACTTTCAATCTCTGCTAGAATGGGCTGCCCTCGCCCAGAGAACAGTTCAAGCACTGTGTTTCTGGCATCCCCTAATTTATTAATCCGTTTACTGGACCTTGAAAGCACCTTGCACTGGAAAAGTCCTAATGCTCAGTTCAGAAGGTAGGTTAGGAAGAACAGAACCAGGATAAAACTATTCCCACAATGCTGTCCCAGTTTGGCTTCCTTGTTCCACAGCGGTGGTGCCACCCGCTGGCAAGGGCTGAGATCCCGAGTCACACAGGTCAGCAACAAAATACACCCAGGAAGGGACGTGATGACAGCCAAGCAAAGCTGCAGCAGCTGGGCAGGGAGTTGGAGGCAGGCGGCAGATTGAGTGTTGAAAGGGATAACAGGCACTGCCAACGTGTTCGTGTACAGTAAAAGCACAGTTGACAGCAGCACAGACCTGCTGCAGGCCAAGGAGGGCAACAGATCCGCAGCCTGAAGTGGCCATAGCCAAGCACAGCCAGTGAGAAAAAGCTGAGGGAAGATGGACTGTTCAATGTAAGGAGTGAAGATCATGGCCAAGAAAGAGCTCCAGATCCCTTCCAAAACAAAAGAGACGAGCTGTCCCACAGAAGGAAACACACTGCTTCACCTGCACAGTGAATGGGAAAGCAAGCGGACCTGCAAGACAGGCGATGGAGCAAAATAAGCAAACGCTAGGATTAGCTGCTGGGGGACGATTTGGACTGTTTATTGCCCAGATTTAAGCTGAACACACATCTAGGAGCAGCTCAATGAGCACCTCCTACAGTCTCGGTATTTCCTGAGGTCCTTTTTGGTCCTGCAAGTCACACAATGTATCCCACACCATCTGAATGCTGTACTCGAGGCAGCATCCAATGCAGACAGGGAGTTTGCAGCCCTTGTTCCCAGAGCTCTTTCTAACCCGTTACCTCCTGCATGTTTCTGGGGACAGGGATATTTTTTCTTGGCATCCACGAGCTCCCAAACAGGTCTAGTATAAGGCTCATTAAGACTACACTATGGTATTCATATGCCTTTTTAGACTCTCTTCTTCCTCTTTTGGCACCTACAAGTATCATTTATGTCCGCTACAGTACCACAGGGAGCAGAGATCGTGCAGCTGGAGACATGGTCTCCACAGCTTGCATACAAAGCTGTAGCTCGTCTGTGAGCATGGAAACGAGCAACTCGGGGTGAGACAAAGCGTGTAGATGGGGATGGAGGAGCTGCCTTTAGGCATGTGATTTTATACCTCTTAAGGACATTCCTCCCCTCGAATAAAGTAACCTTCCCCATTCTGGGCAGGGAAGAGGAGGCAGGGAAGTAAGACAGCTGGACAGAGACCCCACTCTTCTTTGCAATAAAAGTGTGTGGAAGATACAGTGCTACAGATGCAGTTTCGGTATGTAAAGTATTCCTGAAACCTTACACCTGTCTATCTGTAAGTATCTGTGCTGCTGCCCTATGCTTCTAAGAGGTATTTCCATCTTAGAAAAATAAAGTGGTTGAAAGGAAACTCTAGTCTCAAACAGATGAGGCTCCAGAAGAGAACAGGAAGGAGATTCTTTGAAGAGTGTAACAGTCTCAATTCTGCCATTAGATATATTTCCCATGGAAGCAAGGTGTGTCACTGCAGCTGTACAAAGACCATGTTTAAGCTATGAAAAGCAGGAATAAGCTAAGAACCTCTCCTTGGGATATCAGTCCGCTCACTGGTGAAGATAAAACCAGCTCATTCTGTTTCCTTTGAATCAGTCCTGTCAACACAGAGGCTGGACCCACAGGGAGAACCCCAAGCCCACTTACCCTCAAACCACCCTGGGTTTACTTGCAGTAGGAAAAAAAGGAAACCATCAGCAAACTCAACACACTATACAAATACATTTTATTTAGAGATACCCATAAGTAAGATGCACAAATACTTTTTGCTCACCAGTTTTCAGATCACACAACTTCAAGTAGTGGAAAAAACAAACTGCAGTTAATTACAATGATCTATATCATAGGGCAGTAGTAAAAGATCCACTTGTCAGACTACAGCATGGTTAACAATACTCAGGTGAGAATGTACAGATCTAGGTATTTAAAAAGTGCATGGGTCATTGCCACATACACCAACATGCTTTTTCAAAGAGGAACATCTTTCTGGCATGTGAACACAGTAACCCGGTTAATGCAAAATGGAAAATTAGGCTCTTAAATTGATCTGGAAACGTATCTGTTAACAGTTCCGCTCCAAAAGGCAAACTAAAGAGTTATTTGTGACCGACACATGGAAAGCAACCTGTAAAAATCACTGTTAACACTGTCCACGTAGTCAAGCAACACACAGATCACCCAAAGTTATCAGTTCCAGCCTGTACCTTCAGAGCTCTTCTACCGCAGTCATCTTCAGAGGAGTCCAGAGTACTTGACTGCATTCAGCAAATCAGCAGAAGAGCTGCAGTCTGAGATCCAAGCTCTTGCGCCTGCACTGAGTTCTTCCACAAGAGGAATCTCAATCCTCAAATTTAACCCCCCCATGTTCCACCTACAAGAGTGTCAACTGAGTCACGTATTGCTGAGTTTACTTTGAAATTCCCATCTAGATGGAGGGAAAGGTAGGAAGTGGTGCTGATCTGAGAGAGTAGCTGCATTGGTTTATAGTTGTATTCAAAACACGTGGAACCTGGGCTCTTCTCTCCACTGTGTCTCTCAAACCAAGGAAGTTCAGCAGGTTCCATTACTCAGTGCAATCCTCATTTTGCTTTTAAACAGGGGTAGCGCTGTATGGTGCTTGCAAAAGACCAGCAAGGACTGCTGTGTGGATGGCTATGCATAAAAGCACGAAACACCTTAAAATCAGTCTTTGTTAGAGTTCTTCCACTGCAAACAGCACGATAGAGACTGGCTTTTGCATTAAAGTTGAGAGGCACATTTCTCATTGATGAACAGAAAACCCCAGTTTACATTGCAAATTTCTGTGGATTGGAACACCAATAAACCTCCAGTTAAAACAATTATTTAAGAAGAAACAAAAAACCTCTGTTACTGTTCTACTTCAAATTCTTAAACTGCTCCCTCACCTATTCTACCCAGAGATACCTTTCCACCTGCGTATATGCAGGTGCTTTTCCTCCCTAAGACTTGCTTGTGTAAGAGATCCTTGTTCCTGTGCACCTTCGAAGTAGACAGGTAATTCTGATGCCTCGCAGGGTGGGCTCCGGTACCACATTCAGGAGAGTTGAGACAGTCAGTATGGAGAACCGAGACAGTCACAATGGATTCCTACGTATGCAGTGAATCCCAGAATAAACGATGGGAAAAATTAAAGCCAAAAGTCCAGGAATCAGCTCCTTCATGGAGCAGGAATGAATTTGGAGCAAAGCCTTTCAGACTGGAAGGGCAGTAACAGTCCAGGGAGACATTCAGGGCTGAGTCAAATGAACAGGAAGATCGTGAACAAGGCCCCACCACAGACAGCTACTGCCTAAGTGAGTGTGGGAGTCTCAAACTGTAGCAGGGTTTTAGCAGGGGCCCCAGGCTTTGCAGAACTGGTACCCGAACTAGTAAAGCCATGAGAGGACAGAGAACTTGCTCCAGTCCTGAGGGGCAGGAGTGGCAAGATGGGAGTGAGGAAGGGATGAGAGGCCAAGACTGGAGACACAGCATTTTAAACAAGAGTGACAGCTTGTTATAAGGTACTTATCCAGAGCTTTTTGTAATGGGCCCACATCACTCATGTGCTGTGAGAGAAGCTCTGAGCAGCCAACTGAAGCTGGCCTGTTACACCCTCCACTGTCAACAACCAACCAGGTGGAGGGAGCTGCAGACAAGGTCTTTTCACTTCATCATCCTGGCAGGAAACACAAGAAGGTGGCTGGTGGCAGCTGTACCTGTTGTAAGCAGTCATGGTAACAGACAAGTAAACTTGAGTGATGAGGGGGAGAGTGAGTGACCTCTGAGGAAACTGGCTCTTCCCCATGCCATCTTCACATCTCATCTGAAGAGGGATGATCAGTAGTTTCCAAGCTCTGAGAACAACAAACCTGCAGCTGCACAAGCACAAGGCATGATGGAGCAAAACCTCATAGCTTCTGCTGCTCAAACACTCCATTACCAGTTCACCTCTGAGTGTAGCCAGCCTTTGGCCAAAGCTCATTGTAACTTTTGCCTTTTGAGCACAGGGATAGAGTTTAGCTCAGAGCCCTACTACAGCACAGGGTTTTTTTGTAATCCGTCAAATATGCAAAAGACAAATCTGTAGAAAAAAGCCTTTAAATGGGACCAAGCCAGCAGAAAGTCAGTGATGCAGCCTTCTGGCTTTGCTCTCAATGAAATCTTTAGTTATTACACTGAGTAGCAGCCAAAGGTGTCAGTTCTCTGGTTGACTAAACCACCACTGACCAGCTAAACACATTGGGAGCAGATGCAGGGCACATCCACTTCCTGATCTGCTGACATCTACCACACAGTAGGGATGTGAGAGAATTTCAGCTTCTGTAGATTCCACAGGAGTGGAGTATCCACTTCCAGAGCAGCCACTCAGGCTTATGGTAAAAGCACAGAGTGATCTTTCTACAGGTTTTCTTTTTATTACGACTCAGTACTTTTCAGACTAGGCAAGCAGCTTTGAACTGACTGTTAAAGGTGAACTAGGAAGAAATGGGAAAAGAGGAAGATGCTAAAGAAAGTCAAACTCATCTGTTCTACTCTGAAAAGCGACTGTGATAAAAACAGAACCTGACTGAATTTAAAGAAACTCTGAAGTTAGCAAAAAGAGAGAACTCCAGATTAAGTCTGCACCAGGGTACAGACAGAACAGTCAGCACGGGAGATACACATATATTAGAGGTCCTTGACCAGGTATTGACTAATCATGCTGATTCAATGCAAAGGCAGCCTCATGGATCAACAGAGTGCAGTATTGTGCTTCATTTAATTATGAATATGCATGACCACTGAAGGCCACAGTGAGTGAGAAGCATTCCTGTTTCCACACTCTTATGATCAAATTAACTTTACAGCAGGGAAGGGACACATATTCTCTCCTATCTGCATAAGAGATAGAAACTCAACCCAAATTCCAAATGTCAGTTTGAGTTTAAGATACCCATTTCCAATTTAGAAAACAAAGCAAAACTTGTAATGTCTTTGTACTGGGGGGGGAAGTAACTTTTCAGAGAGGAGGGGCAATTTACAAGGTAACTGAACACGATGCCCCGTGTGCAGACAGGCTGGTTTCAGATATGACCAGCAATTTCCTATTGTTCCATTTGCACTCTGCATCGATAGCTTTGGACAGATTTACCTTACAGTTGTGCAGTGTAACATTTGAAGAGAGCTGTTCCTACTTCACTTGTCAGGTTCTGTGACCGGGATCCAGTTTCTGACACAGCTCACAACAGAAACAGCAAGCTGAGAAGGGCTCTTAAACGGGTGGAATTGCAAGAGTTGCTAACAAACATCAGAAACCTGGATCCAGAACAAATGCCAGCAGGCATCAGCGAGTCCTGATCATTTTTGCTTTTCCCCAAAAGCTTTGGATCTTATTAAATAGATTTGGTAAAAAACATTAAAAACAGTTCAGTGTAGCGCATTCTGCTCTCAGGCAACAAGTTGTGATCACTGCATGTTTTTAAACACCTGGTGTAGTTTGTGCATCGTATACAAGTACATCACAGGCAATGGGGAAGATCCAGCATTTGCATACACATTAACATACAAGTAAGCACTGACACATGTCACAGGTAAGGCTGATCCCAGGACAAACCAGTGCACTGATTTGTGTCTACACCACATCCTTGAAACAAATGGAACAACTCATGAGTAACAGTACAAACCTGTTGCAATTTCAACACATACATCTTAGAAAAACGCAAAGCATGTATCCAGCCCTAAGACATTGACAACTCTGAGATAATTTTACAAAGATCAAGGTACCAGAAGAGGAAGGCACATTAACCTCTGGTTGGTCCATTTCAGTATTATTTGGATGAGCCATAGTGATTTATAGACCCTGAGACTATGGGAGGCCTTGAAAAGGAAAGGAGACCAGGTAAATGGGCAAATAAAAAGTACAAGTTTAATGAGATTTTAAGATTCAGCACCTGTTTTTTCCCCTTTAACAAGGGAATCTAGAAAAGCAGTTCCTAAGAAGACAACATATTGACTCTTAGATTTTTATTCCGAAGTCAAAGAATCAACATCTAGGACTACAGATATTGCACTATGCTGTGAAGAGGTTTACACATCCTTTCAGTTTCAAGCCTGTGACCAGAATTGGTATACAATCAGGTGGTTTACTTGGTGTTTTTCTGGGTACAGAAAGGGTGAGGAAGGCCACATCTTCCTAACTCTGCCAACCCTGGCACCCAGGTTTAGATCCGTGTGCATCTTCTTAGAGCATATCACTCCCTGCAGGATCATAGAGGGAAAGGCTGTTAGAAAACGGTGCTCCATTTTTTAATAGGGAAGATTCCTTTCTGTAAGAACATTTTTTTAATTAGCCGAATACCACATGGTTTTCATGAAGAAACCTACCGTCACAAACCAAAAACCACTTTCTAATCTAAATCCTTGAAAATTAACACGCAGAAACAAGAACGAGATTGCTATAAGCTTGATCTCTCCGAAAATGGTTCTGATTAAGCCCTTTCACAGGGACCTCCTGAGCAACGAACAAGTATCCCCTCTGATTTTAAACTCCTCAGGAATCCTAAGAGCAGTACCAAACATTGTTTGGCTTTCCCTGTTTCTCTTGTGCCCCTTGCCCATCCTCACCACTCACACAACTGCCTGCTTGCAGAGGCAACAGAGAGCAGGAGAGCATATGCAGGAGATCCCTTCTGGCAAGATGTAGCTGTGTTCTCCTTTTCTCCCTGCCTTTCCTGCAACACAGATAAATTCCTGGTGTCTGCACTTCAGAGACTTCCAAATAAAGTTACTGAAAGCATTGCAACACTAAGAAACTCATTTTAAGTCAAGGTCACACCATGGGATCCAGCAGTGGGTGGCCAGCAGCACACGGGGGGATTTTCACTTGGCTTTAAGCTAAAGAAGTGTGTTCCTGGCTAGGAGTGGAGTCCAGGGGTCAGCATGGGCTGGCCAGAGCATGAGCTCTGCCTGCATCACACACAGCTCCGCAACAGTGTTCTTCGGAACGAGCTGTTAAGTAATTCAGCCATAGCAGCAACAGTGACAGAAGCTAATTAAGAGACTCCTGGACACCTTGGAAAATTGGATTTATTGAAAATAAGGGCATGAGACCATCAACAAAAAAACCTCAGAGCTCCCACCTGGCTGCAGCAATCAGCAGCCCATTTGTTACTGCCTCTTGCAAGCAAACAAAAGAGGGGACCCCCACGAAGGGTCTAGGCAAGCCTGCTTTATTTCACATCTGCACCAGGCGAGGGACATCAGTTCACAAGCTCAGTAAGTGCCCCTCAGCAGAGGGGCAGAAATTAATACACAAACCACCACTCAACATAGATGAATCATAACTTTAGTCTGTTAACTCTGCAACTACAAACTATATACAAAGCAAGTGCTCAGGTAAAGGAAGAAAATTTGTATTAGAATATCTGGTTCTTACGTATCTTAATCTTTAAGATACAAAAATCTGCCACAAATTTGAAACATAGGCAGCAAATATATCCCCATAATGAAATTCAACAGTCCCCCCCCCACAGGGTAGGGGTCACAAGAGGGAAGGGAATCACAAGAGTCACTCACAACATTAATGTAATCTTTGTGGACAGACTAAGCGCAGTAAGATCACGGTTCACTCTTGCAATGAATATTAAAAATGGAGCTACATGGAAAATGAAAAACTGAGACTACAAGCAAACACCTATTAACTATTCTTTGGTAATTTACTCATCTTGGACTAACACCAGCAGCACCGATGACGGAACCAAACAAATGGGCTCAGTTCTTTACTGCAATCCCCAAAGCCACCTAAAAAGACCACTATCAATTCTCCCTGAATGACTTGACTGTGCAAGGGAGAAAACTAGAGGAATTATTAGGAATAAGGTGTCTGGTGAAAAGGGTGAGCATCACCCCCAGTGCTATGCTCAAGCCAACAACTTAAAGTAGCTTCTGCTTCCTCGTGAATGTCCATCATGTAACACCCAGTAGTATATTGCAGGGTTGCTACTTAGTACTTACAAGCTGGGTATTACCAAACTCATAATTCACTCACTAGTTTAGTTACCTGTGATTATGAATACTGGGTATGAAATACCCCAAAATACCCAAATTAACATGGTAGCTACTGAAAAAAGCTGAGCGGTAAAATTAACTGCTTCCTACATTCACCAGCAGCACAACTGAGAAGTGAATAGCAGGAAGAAAAGTTTGAAGGTCTGTTATGATTAAAAGTTCTTTTCTCCACGTGCCTAACATGAGATAAACCATAGATAAACCCCAGGACCAGACCATTAGTGTGTAATCCCATCAGTCAAACATGTACAAGAGCAACTGTCCAGTTCTACTATCTAAGCCAGCCTTAAACCAAGTTTAAAACAAACTGAAGGTCTTGGGAATGGCTTAGTAAAATGCCAGCAAGCCCATTTCTGCTTGACTGAGGTCACCTCTGTGAGCATAATATTGCTGCACTGAAGACTGCGATGATTTGGGGTGGAGGAGCTGACCCAAACAGACCATTCAGAAGGGCATAAAAGAGTAAAAGAGAAATCATGAAGCAACACTGGAAAAGGTGAGACAGTCTGAAAATGCCACTGCGTCTGAGCAGAACATGGTGAGCTGTTTAAGAAGCTACCGAAGCACAGTCATCAGACTGAACTCCACCCATTGCAGGGCTGTACCTTCCATCCGAACAGCGAGGTGTACCGAACCAACCTCCATGGGAGTCCAGAGAGTCCCTGCTGTTCTCCTCCACTTTGATGGGAAACCCCTGCACAGGTCCTCACCAGGATCCTGGATTTCAATTCTGGTATCTAACCAAACAGAGCCACAAGAAAACCACACCAAGGAAGAAAACCTGGCTTTTCCTCCCATTTTTCCAATCACTTATCTTTGGCCAGTGTTGGCATATTGGTGTCTTTCTCTGCCTTGGTTTCTAACACTGACTGGACTAAGAGTGACATATAACCAGCCACAAAATATTCTGAAACTTAACAACTGCATTGCTACAAGCATTGAAACCCACTGAAACTGGCTAGAAACTAAGTGGCCCAATTTGTTTGGATCCTCACAGCACCATCTAGTTTGTTTCCAGTTTTTTGGGGGGAGGGGATTTTCATACAGGAGCAGGGATTGCTCCCTCCCTGTGAGAAATTACTTTTGCAAGAAAGCACCCTGAAAGCAGAACACAGAGCACGTCAGACTTCAGAAATTTTACATCATTGTCCAGATTCTTCTGAGATTTGGCCAAAGTTTCCCAAAAGAAAAAACACAACAAACCAACCCCCTAAACAAAAAACAAAAAGAGAAAAAGGGCACTCACACTACCAGGCTTTAGGACCACACACTGGGGTAATAGGGGAGATAAGAGTCAGCACAGACGGACACTTCCCAGGAGTGCCTCTTCCCTAACAAGAGATTGTTGTCTCTGCAGGAAGATTAGTCTATGTGTTTGGAGGCTGGAAGCCTCAGTCCATACAAACGATCTTTTCGCCCTTATCACCCAGACCTGAAATATGCTTCAATTAATAGACTGACATCAGGGCTGGGGCTTCCAGACCAGTGCAGAAACAGTACTAGTGACACTAAGCATGCAACTAGTAACTGTTGTCTCAGAAGAACTGGAAGACACAAGCAAATTCAAGTGTGTAGTTCCTTTTATAAAAAGCAGCACCCAAAACCAAGCTCTCCATCAAACAAAAAGCAGACCATGCTCCCTGTGACATACTGATTTTACACAGTAGCTGGAGGAGTAATCCTAGAAATACACATCCTGCTGTACTTCACCAAGATTTGTTTTTTCCCTGTATACTTCCACTTCTCAAAATCCCCAAAATAACCAAAGCAGTATGCTGCCATCACAGAACAACACAGACAGCACATCAACATCTTTACAAAACAATAAAATCTAAATAAAATTTGAGAGGTCCTTTGTTACCCTGGTACATAATTTGCCCCTTTTCAGAGAAAAACCTGAAGAGCCATACAAGGAGCACCTCGAACTGATTATTTAAGCAGACGACCCACAAGGGAAGTACAATGATGAAACACAGCAGGAAGATCTGTTTGTGAAGCACTCGTGTCAGTCTGGTGTAAATGATACTTCTGGGGCAGATGCACATCATGGAGAGCTCTTTTCTTGCCAGGATTTCCACCCAGATGGGAGTGAACTGCATTCCTTGCAGGATTTTCATGTAAGTCTCCACTACCAACTGGAAATTAAGCCTGAGGCTCACTGCTTGGGTTATCGATGATGATGCCGAGTACAAAGACAAGAGGGGCGGCAATGCAGGCTAGCTCCAGGCAGTCTGGCAGGAACTACACAAGAGACTACAGCTGCTCTGCAGCGGTGGCTGTGATGTCCTGCAGAGACAGGGGAACAGAGCATTGTCCCAGCCTTGTCTGTCCTCTCAGCTTCAACCAACTGACCATTTGGCACAAAAGCAGGGCAGCACAGGCACGTTCTGCTCCGCTGGTGATAGGGGCAGTGGAAAGGCCTTCATCCCAGCAGAGAAGAGAGACTGAGTAACATGCCGAGAGTTTGGTGGAGAAACCAACTAGGAGGAACACCCTTGTCCTGCATTTCAGCTGAGTACTAGGTGAGACCATCACCCTGTAATGCACATGCTTCACATCCGGACCTGAAGGACATCAGACCTATTCTCCCCACCCGGTCCCACATGAAGCTCAAGAGAGTTTGAATGCAGAAGACAGCAGGGGATTTGGGGTAAGTCTGAGCTTCTCCTATAGTAACAGGATGACAGCAGATGCTAGTACAGTGTGAGCCAATAGCAAGTTACCTTGCTCCATGGAGAGCTTCCAGTTTGTGTTAGCGAAATCCAAGAGGTACTCTAACTTTGTAAAAAAACCCACCTTATTCCAGTGGCTTATCAGAGGAGATGGCCATCCAGAACAGCTAAAATGGGAAAAGTCTCCACAGGTTGGGACAAAAAAAGCTCCTTGTTTTTAACCAATTTATGAAGAACCTCTGAAATACTGCAGAGGCATACTCAGGAACCTTGCCTCATCCAGAACACTGACAGATTTAGTTAATTTTGAATGACAAGAACACTCCCTAGCTCTCACTTCCTCCTAGCACCTCTGTAAGCCCTCAATGTAACATCATCCTGCAGAACAGACTACACAAACCCAAGATGTGCAAGCTGATACCTGGAAGAGGCAAAAAAGAAATAGAAGATCACTTTTTGCTCCTGGCACTGCTGAAACTACAACTCAAATACAAATCCATGTTTTCCAACTTCTTCACTTTTGCAGTTTGGGCTTGATGGGCAGTAACCCTATGGAATCAGTCCCTGGGCTCCAATTGAGTTCAGCTTAAATTTATCATATTCCTCTCTATATAAACAGTGTCATTAGACTTGTACTTCTAAAAAATAAGATCAACCCAGGCCAGGGCCAGGCTCTGCAGATATAGCAGCTTATCTCTTATAAATATTTTTAATATTTTTTTAATTACAAGTAGTCCTCACTCCAGGTAATGCAACTGACACAAAGTACCTGCACACATGCAGCCCTCAGACTTTCACAGAAAGCCCAGGAGCAACCACTCTATAAGAAAGGAATCCTACCTCACAGCAAAGTAGGGGAGAGGGCACATGGTCAAGATAGCCTAAATGCGGGGGAAGAGTCATCTTGAGTAAATACAATAAAAACAGGTTTCAAAAACTCTTCATATAAAGGATTATGGAGGTTGAAACAAAAACTGGTTCAAAAGATGTACAAAACTGTTGGAGACCAACAGAAAACTCTTGCCAAAAAATTAACTTGCATTTAAATCAGGAATCAATGGCATCACACATTTTTGTTGCTAAAAAAAAAAGGAAAAGAGGAAATCTGTGTAAAGATCAGCATTTATAAAGAGTTATCATTAGCTCCAGAGACCAGCGTAATTCCCGTGAAGTCCTGATGGAAGGGGGCCTCCTGCCACAAAGAGTTTTGTTCCAGACGAGTCGTAGCAGTGGGTGTAAACAGCATTTGGGAAGAAATTTATGTCAGAAAAATAATTCCTCCAGGTTTCATCATGATTCTGTTAAAGGAAAGTTCAGAGTGTTATTTTTGCAAAAAAAAAAAAAAAAAAAAAAAAAACTTGTTTCACAAAAAGCAGAAGGTGGCTCCCAGAGCCTAAAAAGGGATCTCTGCTGGTAATACTCCCTGAAGTTTCAGACAGATCAATGTGAAGATACCAGAGTTGTCCTGAAACTTTTTCTAAGGATGTCTGGGCCCAACATAGGAGGTAGGAAGGTGAAGGGTAGGAAAGATACCAAGTTTCATTTCTTTTTAAAGTGACATCACAATGATACAAAAGATAATGGAGAGAAGTCAGACAAAGCCATTAACTGCTTTATGATAACATACAGGAAATTGAACTCAAGTGCCTGACGTGGCATTACCTCAGGAAGCCAGTTTTAAAACTGCACACAAATTAAGTATCTCTGAGTACCACATTAGAGCAGCACAGTTTTAAAGGAAGACAATCTATTTTGTGTTTGAAGTTGTGAAAACTGAAAGATTACATTCAGAAATCCCTTGATATAAAATAGCTCATTTATAAATCATTGCATAAGAACAGTAGTCAGTATGCCTTACACACAAGCAACCAACCTTCAATACCTTTCAGAAGGCTTTTGTACAAAGTGATTCTGCAGCACTTCTTGGTTTTCATGATTACAGTTATCTCGTACATGATGACTGTAGCTGGGATACATTTCATACAATAGCTCCCATTACTACAAAAGGAACCAGTTCTTGAGCACTAAGGCATGACCTCTCACTCCTGTGTAAAGGGCCTCCTAAAGCCCCAAGCTACTCACCAGCCAGCCTTTCCCAGTAGTCAACTTCAAAATTTCACCTCCTCCTAATTTCTGCTTCTGCCCATAGCAGCCACATGCAGGCTTTTCATCCAGGAACCTCTGGGCTCTGATATCGTAGAACAATAGGGAACCTTGCCCTGTTCCCACTGTGATGATGTGCTCATAGAAGCTCACCGATCGAATACCTGTCAAATGGAGAAGGGACATACAATGCAGTAAGGAAGATGGATGTCCTGGCTCTGCAGTGCTGCTGCTTGATGTCTGGTATTTTTCTTTACCTACTAGTATGCTCTACAACACACAAGTTTCCCCACTGCTATGGAGCAGCACAAACTAAGCTCACTGATGCCACTGAAACAGCAGCTTCAATTGCCTATACTACTTCCCTTCTCTGCCGAGGCCACCAGCTGCACTGATGGTGTACAATTAAGAAGCTCCATTTCTCAGCAGGCTACAGCTCTGTCAGGCAAGCAAAGATCATAAGCCATTTAGAATCAAGAATAGCTTTGTTCTATATGCCATGAGCTTGTAAGTGAGCACACCATGAGCAATTATGTGGCAGCAGAGGAAAGAATGTCACATTGGTTTCCTCCATGAGCTCACACTCTATCTACCTACCTGTCAGGCTGTGGTAAGTGACCAGGGGAGAAAAGAATTACTGTCCCAGCTGCCACCAAGTGCATTTTGCTAATCAGCAGGCTGGCTATAAGCAAGTGCAACCATAATAATCACCAGTCACTTTGCTGCTAAGATACATCAGACTTTTAAATATTTTTTTAAGCTATCTCTACCCAAATATCCAGACACAAGGATACATTATTCTTTGTGGCTGGCACTTCTAGTACCTCACCTGCAATGAAACAACTAAACAACCTAAGCAACACCATGATCTACCAGTACTTGGGAGGCTACAGCAAATTCCCAATACAGACAAAACTTTCTGCCACATCTGAGTTATGCCATTAGATGGAGTAAAAGAGTAGATTTTGTTTTCACAATATCTAAACCTGGTGTCTCAGCAAAACAAGGATCCCTTGGAAACAGTCTTGGGGATACACTGTGTGTACAGACTTGCAGCCTGCAAGATGTCCTGTCATCTTATCTCTATTTATTGTGCAAAAGGCATATTCTGTGTAAGCACTTTATCTCACACAACCCTTCTACACAGATTAAACCCCATCACATCTATGTTTTTCCTTACTGCACAAGGAGATGCCAGGTTATAAACCCTGGGGCTTCTTAAGCCTTCTTTAAAGTACCACTGAATTACAGCCTAAACAAGCATTCAAACAGGAGGGGAAAAGAATGAGTTATGCCATCTACATCCATGTGCCAGCTGCTGTCACCATCCCAAGTGGGACTGAACAGCAAAACTTAGAACATACTGGAATACACCCAGCAGTACACGTGAGAGCAGACACCAGAGAGGTATAGAAGCAGCCAGGGAGTTTCCCCTTTCCCTCTGTACAGAGTCCTAACTAGAAGCACACCCTCAACCTTCCGCCTCCATAAGCTGACGTTACATCCACAGCCAGCAGCATCTGTGACACACACTTAGAACAGGCACGACCACATTGTTGAGCTCCAGATGTGATGTGAAGTTTTGGCTGCAAGCTAAATATGTGGGAAACCACTGAGCAGCCTCACACCTGTTGAAGCAGATTTACCAGATTCTTAAAAGAATCTACACTTTAATTCAGAAAACTACAAATGCACCTGAGGAAGTTGAGACATCTCTCCTCACCCCCACTGCAAGGACCTGGCTCTGGCACATGCAGAAAGCTTTAAGCCCTCTGCAGTCAGCAACAGCAGTCACTTGGATAAGCAGAGGAAGGCACAAGAGCGGAGCTCTTCTTATTTTTGCTTCAGAAGTGCTCTTGACAAGCAACCCAGCAGAACACTCATTTAACAGAAACAGATGATAGAGTAGGAAGGCAGTTGGCGTATACTTTTCAATGCAGTTTATTAATAATAATAAAAAAAAAGGCTATAAAATGCAGAACAAGTGTGTCTCTTTCTCTAATCAAAAGAATTAACTGAAGGAATCCATCATGTACCTGCTACTAAGAGGATGTTTAGAACAGGCTTTCAAAAGCAGCACTTCAACCTGGCTCCTGAAGGGCTGAAGTACCTCAAATAATCATTTCCATCAAACTAAAAGCACAACCTGTGCCTAGCACTGATCATGGTATGCTCTCCAACAGTCAGCATTCTACCACCTGTGGCCTGGGACTATCTGGGTCAGCAAACTGAGTCTTGCTACTCCCGAGAGGCAGGGAGGCTCTACACATCCTGGAAGGAAATGAAGACACAGTAACGTGTCCCACATAAGGAGCAGACACAGAGCCTGTGTCACGCAAGCTCTGCCCTCTGCATTAACATTGCTGCCTTCAGGATACAAAGTCAAGGGCACGTGACATTGTGCAGCATGCCAGTGGAGCAGAAAGCAGCTGTTTTCAGAGATCAAGAACCAGAGTCCAGGGCTTGCAGTTCTGTGTACAGCTGCCAAGAAAAGCCTTCTCCTGTAGTAAGAGGTACAGCGAACTCGCACACTGTACATACAGTGTAACCGCTTACACTGCATATAAACTAACCCCAGTTCCAGTCTCACTAAGCAATAACCCTTCTCTGACCTGCTTTTATGTACACCGGTGATCTGAAGTTAATGTGGGTTTACCATGTTCAGCAGATGCATCTGGAAGCTGAAAGTGCATTCAGCGAATGCTTCAAAGCATCAGATTTTAGTCGGCAATCAATAGACTACTTTCTAGAGGTACTGCATTGCTCCAAGTCCCAGTGAGATCAATAAAGTTGAAACACTTGGTATCTTGGGAATTGATATTACATAAGTGCCTCCACCACCATGACAAAAAAAAGAGACCTACCTACTATGCAGAACAGGAAGAGTGTTGAGCAAAGGCTTGCTCCAGACGTGAACTGGAGATGCCTCAACAACATGACCATGATCACCCCCCCAGCAGGGATGATCATACATTCAAGGCAGCAGCTTTCAGCCATCAGCCAACAGTGGGCACCACTCTCCAGTACCTCGCTATTTCTTCCTGATGACTCCGAAGGGTGACAGCATCAGGACCTTTACAGAGCCCTCACAAACAGCACGTCAGGACAAGGGCTCTTGCGCCTAAAGTGTCCAGGTGACAACGCGAGCTGGTGAAGCACCTCTCCTCATATTATATATACTTCTTCCGTATCTGAAGGAAGCAGATGCTGGTGCTTATCTAGAGACCACTATTCAAACTCCAATAACCACACAAATAAAACTTTCTTAATCTTTGGCCTACATGCATTTTCTTTTGATATCTTGCCTGACCAAGATATGGATGCCTAGAGCCAAGCTATGTGAGGACTGCAATATATCAGTCTGGAATTAATGTAGTTTAAAATGAGCATCACAGCACAGTGCCTTCTCACGCCTGAAGATAAAGGGTGTGGGAAGAAGCTTATACTGCCATGTACCCTGCGAGGCCTCATGCTTGGCCTTAGTCTAAGGTTTAACTGGACATACTGTCTCCACATCAGAAAGGGAAAACAACACTCAAATCTGCAAGCTTTTAAGAGTCTCACTCATGGCTTTAAAATTACAAAATAAGCATTCACGCCATCACAGACTCCCATGTGACAGCGCAGAGCAGACAACATGCTTTTTGACCCCATTCCCAGAGCAAAATGCAAGGACAGTATCAACAGTGGTACAAAGACCGGATTTGCTTTGGAGATGAAGTAAACCAGAATACAGTAAAATCAAGTAGAATTAAAATTAACACTTCTAAAAGTTCAGTAATATTTGGAAAGCACTGATGTTTTCTATCATTAGATTTCAGAGTTGCTTTCACATTTGGTTCGTTGATTTCTCAAAGAATACTGTCAAAAGCAAAACTTACATATACTATGAATAATTTAGTATGCTGCATGAAAATACTATTTATTAAAAGCACATCTCACTGCTGTCTTAATAGCTACTTCTGCAAGCAAACCATTTGAAGCACCCTTTGACAAGTTTCTTACCGCTGCCTCGTTCTTTGGAACAAACAGATTTAACGTTGTGAGAAGGCTGCCTGGGATCCAGAAATGAGACATGTGCCTGTGATCCTACTGCATACACTGACCACTCCTGACCGTAAGCCAAACACACGTTCTCCCTGCAGTATGGTAACTTTGTGGAAAGTAACTGGGAAGAGAAGAAGTAAAAAAATGAACCCATTATGAGAAAAAAGCAAGATGTTAATAGAACAATTCTGTAAACTATGTTCAAGGAAGTTGAAGTGAAAAAAACCCCAAAATGCAGCTGAAAAATCAGTTCACCACAAAACCAGAACTTAAAAAGCAACAACCTGAGCCAGAGATAAAAAAATGAAGGCGATAGGATGCCTTACCTGAACCAAACTGAGATAACAAAGGCTGAAGCCAAGTAGTATGCACAGAACAACAGACATTTTGGCAAACTGTTTTACATCTAAGCTGCTGCAATTTCTTCAGCAGCTGTACAGAGTCATCAGCTCTCAGCTGAAAAGGCTTACTTCATACACCTGGGTAGGTAAGTCTGGGTTTGATCAGCAACTTAAGCCAGTGCAACTTTTGCTATGAACTCTGCAAGCAAGTATCCATCATACTCTATGTAACAGTTCACTTCAGCTCACCCAGAACTGGCAGGAAGCTAAGAGCACTTGCCGCCTTCCAAAATAAGTAAGAGCTGGAAGTTTCCCTCCTCAAGTTCTGATTTTTAGGACATTTCATCTTACGTAAAGCTTTTCACTGTTTTACCAATGCTGCTGCTCTTTCTTCAAGCTTTCAAAGGAGACTGAAGAGCAGTTAACAGCCTTAACTGCTAGGCAATTTTCTAAATTTAATACCAACAAACAGAAAAGCACCTTTGATAGTGTGTGCTCTGCTTTCCAAAGATGAAAATACCCATCCAGGGACACAGCTCCCAGCTCCTGCAATAAAAAAAGAGAATTAGCTTCTCTATTATAGATGTCCTTACAAACTTACACTCTCCACTAGGCAGGCTGAATACTCCAATTAAACTTGTCCATAAACCTGTATGTGCTCATCAAGATACATTTTCACTTTATATTTACCTTGACAGAATGCAATACAGTACAAAGGTGCCACAAAGAATAAGAATAAAATAATTAACAAAAAAAGCTTTCAAAAGTATAGGTGTTGTCTGACAATCATGTAACAAATTATTAGACAGCACAATCTAGAGTGGAGAAGTTTTTTCAGCAGCTCCCACACTGATTCTGACCCTGAAGCAAACTTTTATTTCCAGGTGCTACTCTACTGAGAAAGCTATATGAAGTCTCCATTACACAGGAGTAACTAACACTTATAGTGAAAAATAAAGGCACAGAAGCACCCACTTCTGATGGCACACCCACTTCTGCTTCAGACCCCTGCTGTTCTTTGACGGCAGAAAGAAAAGAAGTCGAGAATGAACTGCTACTCCCACTAGTAATAACAAGAGATCAGCATGGGGGAGGTTAATATTGACTGTCAAATGCAACACTGAAGCAGGCACTTGTACCTGCCCTGTGTGTCAGCCACCTCACCCGTTGAGCAATCCAGGAAGGATTCAGCCACCAAAACAGGAACTGCCTGAACATCAGCTGGTCTTCACAAAAGGGGAAGGAAAGCAGTAACAACACTCAAAAGCAGGATTCAAGCTGCAAGAGATGTTCTGGCTCTTCATCTGCTTCTTCTTAACACTCCCTGTCTCATCCTCTTAGGATGTATCAAAATCAAACCCACAGGAAAATTGTTCCTTCTGAAAAAAATATGATTTATTTTTCCCCCTAATGAACTTCAACATTCACCCAGGACAGAACAGACATAGCAGATGAAGGTGACATGATAAAGATGCCCAAGAATCAGAGGAAAAGATATTAGGCTGCTTCTCCAATATTTTTTAATAAATTTTTTCTTTTTCTAATAAATACGGGCAATTTTAGGATTTCTCAACTGACTTGCTTAACTCACTCACCTTGTTCTTATTGTTGAAAGCCAGTGCTCGGACTTTGCAGTTGTCTGGATTGGTGTTCTCCTTTGGGATATCCTTCAGAGCTCTGTGTGTTATGTGGGCATACACAGGAACTTGTGAGAGATTATGTTTGGCATCACTCTTGGACAACACATCCTCTGTGACTTCCCAGAGACCCATGGAACCATCCCGGGAACCTGAATCCATAAATAAATGGTCCATAAATAAATAGTCCATCTCACACATCTCATATATAACTCCCCTTTTAAAAAAAGGAATAAACAGGGCCTGAAAGAAAGAAAGGATACTGCTAACTTAATCTAACTGAACACGCAGTTGATACCTATGTGTTACTCACTATTAACAAAAATGTGATTTTACTGAGCTGTGAAGATCCTAACATTGTGAACTCACTGTCAGATGGTTTGTCTACATGGCCTCCAAGCAGCAAGATCACCTTGTCTATTTTCAAACTGATTGTGATGCATCAAAAAAACACAATCCTGTAGAATGATCACCACTGCAGATTCACACATCGAATAAACTCTGTGGCAACTGAATAGCCCACACATTCAGCCTGGCTTATCAAGGCTGAAACTGACAGTCTGTTATACCAAGACGAAAAACCACCAAGAAAACTCAGTTGTGTTTTTGTCAGTTTCAGTTCATTTAATTACTACCAGTGTGCTTACGGATATGTACAGTGTGTGGATATGAATATGGACAGCAAGACTGAGTGAGCCCTCAGCAAGTTTGCCGATGACTCCAAGCTATGTGGCTTGGTCAATAATGCTGGAGGGAAGGAATGCCATCCAGAGGGACCTTGACACACTTGTGAGGTGGGCTGATGCCAACCTGATGAAGTT
>JAOEHY010045518.1:0-12431 GCA_025447955.1 Psilopsiagon aurifrons
CTGCCCATGGCAGGGGCATTGGAACTGGATGATCTTAAGGTCCTTTCCAACCCTAACTATTCTATGATTCTATGATTTTACACACTAGAGAAACACCGTGTCTGGACTGTCTCCATTTGGATCTGTTTATGAGGTGGAAACAAGTTATGAAAGATACAGGCAATGAGTAGCAGCACGTGCCTTTCCCTGATGCCTGGCTTACATTTAAGATAGTGAGGTTATTTATTGCGAAAAATACATAATGGCATGGCTCAATTGTTCTAAGCAATTGCTTCACAGTACAGTTCTTAAGTGCAAGATGAAGTTAACATTTTATGCAAACTACAACAAATAGTTTGAGTGAGCTGTTCAATTCAGTGTTCATAGTTTGGTCATACCACTGGCTAAGAAACTTGTATGTAGAAGAACCCAGAATTAAATTCTTAAGTTTCTTGAAGTAGTGCAGATTTAAATATACCATCTTGTATTACTTTGTATTTAGTTTGTGCTGCAAAAAATAAGTCGAAAATCTCATGTCAAGGTGGCAAAATTAGTTTCCTGCATCACAGGCAGATCATCTGCAAACTCTATAGAAGATGCTGTCGCTACTCAGTGTAATCACAAGATTGTGGCTTTCAGTATGTTAGTGTTTTTGGTTAGTTTTGCACACTGGTAGGGATCTGAAGTCCTCTTGCTACTGCCTGTAAAGGCATTAGAGTAGAAAGCAAGATATTTCTATCTTATAGGTTAATTTTAGTTGCTGAAAACTCTTACTTATGGGCATAAAATCACTCAGGACTACATTTGTCTGAATCTGGTGCCTGTAGGAGAAGGACGATGGAGTTGTTCTTACATTGGAGGAAGCAAAGAACAAAATTCTGCAATATCAAAATGCACTTTACAGTAAAAGAACTGTTGTGATTTGGTTTTTGATTTATATAAGAGCATATCTGCATGTCATTCTGTTGTAAGAAAATTAGATTTAATGAATCTGTGTTGTTACAGAACACAAAAGCTTAAGAATTGTAGATGGCTTTGGCACTGCACAAAAGTAAATTTGTTGTTTACCTCTAAGTTCAATCCTCAGTTATTTGTTTCTCTCCTAAGGGTTGGATCTTAGTAATATTACAAGTTCTGCTGGTTTAAAAGCTTTGTGAGCACATACGGCTTCTGCTGCAGCAAGTGCACAATCTGAATTTTGGTTTGGGTCTTTGCATCTTAACTGATTTTTCCTTTCCACCTTTAAACCCTGATTTTTTTTGAAACCTGTGGTAGTTTGAGAGGGATGGGAAGAACTCAGTTGTCTTTTCCCTTTTTTAAACCCACAAAGCCATTATGTGATTGGAAAGACCGGAACTTGAAATTATTAAATAGTAATTGTAAGAAAATTGCTTTTGGGCTTTAGACAGGATGTTCAGGGGGAGGAGGTGGGAAATTCTTTAACTGGTTCTTGGCAGCCTCCTAAAGTGCCCATTAGCAGCATCAGAAACTTCTGGTGACAGAATTGTTGACTGAAATGTCTGGCCTCCAAGAGTGGTGTCTATGTGAGGTGAGCAGAAAACCAGGGCTTAACATTTAATCCAGCTTTGCTAGGAATCGTTTTGCCTCTGAGATAAAGCAGAGATGAGTTTACTTTTTGCCTGAAGCTTTGCATAAGGAAGGACGTTGCAGATAGTTACCTTTGTTTACCAGGTTAGTATAACCTCCCTTTTATATGCCTACCAGCCCTAGAAGGACTACTTGTATTATTGGGAAACAGGAGTTTATTTGCCATGATGCTTTGCTCATACATAGCAGTTGTTGTAACGTGCCAAACGGGTGATATTGAAGGATCAAAAATAAATGGGCAGATTTGCTTTGGAAATTCTGTATTTCTTTGTTCCACTGTGAGGTCTTGTGGCAAGGCTGCCTGTTTTTCAGTGCGTTTTGCCTTCAGTTCCTCTCTAGTTTGCCATTGTTAGAATTGCAAGTCTTATCTGTATTCATATTTTTAGCTCCAAATAGAGAGTACTTGATGTCCTAAATGATGACTAGGCATAGTGTGTGGCAAACCCAGCAGTAGTTGTAAGGCACAAAATCAATTTCATAGCTGTAATAAATACGGTTTTAGAAACATTACAGAACGCAAAGGAGCAAGTGGATTTGGTGCCAAGGGCCAAAAGATTATTTCTGTACTGGCTGGGGAAGAAAATACTGCATTTTACTGTAATTGTGTAGAAGGGCTCCCTGACTAAAGAATTAGATATTTCCAGGTGATAAAAACATCAAATAGTTTGTGTGCTGAGTACACGAGGATCTTAACTGTGTTTCTGGTGGAAAGAATACCTGAACAAAAGAAATCAGTGCATTGCATATATAATCTTGAACTTCATTTGCTAAAGATGGCCAAACTGTGTCCACTATGCTTGCCACCTGTGTTCAATAGTGTTTAATCAAAAATTGATCTAAATGCCTACACAGGAATAGATGTCACACTTAGGAAAAAGGATTTGGCCTACCAGGGATCTGGCTATCAGAAGAAGTCCAGCTGAACATGTTTATCTTTGCTTTGGGCAAGTCACTTAAATAAGAACTTTTTGCCATAAAGAGACATCTAGAAGCAGAAACACCATGCTTCAGCCTTTCTATGGCAGAATTCTCAAGGAAAGGTTGGTAATAAATAGAGTTGAAGAAATTATCTCAATGGAAGGTTCTTTGTGTGATGAATTTGAAGACAGCTGTTGGTCTGTGTGGTTCTGGTTATACCCAGAGCATCGCAGGCTGTGTTCTGTGTGCAGACCTTGGTGGAGAACCTGTGTGAGAGGTGTCTACCAAAGAGATTCTCAGCTTCAACCAGACAGTAGGTACCTTTCCAGAGCTTGCACAAATGCTTCCTGGTTTCTTTGGGCTTTAAACAATGCGCCAGGAAGAGGTTGTCGTAGTTCTGTGTGCTCAGCTTAGCTTGCAAGAGCTGGAGTTGATGAGATTCTGGCCTTTTCAAGAACTAGCATGTTTATTTTGCTGATGTGTTAAGCTACGTTTTATTTTCTTTATGACAGTTTAATGGGGGAATCGCAGTGACTTGTAAGGTGAGAAAATCTGAATGTGATTTCATTCCAGTTTTTAAAAAGGGAAATAGTGAAATCTGGGGCAGATCAAGGAGACTTTTGCCTCTTCTTTTACCTCAGAGGATAGAAAAATGTAATTTTCCCACCACCATTGTGAGAATTTCATCTGTTTCTTGACACTGAGTATAGAAGACACAAGACAAGGTACAGACCAAAAAGATGGTCTTGTCCTTCAAACATATGACTGATGATTAGACAAAGTCAGTACACTTTCAGATGGATTATAGAATCATAGAATCATAGAATAGTTAGGGCTGGAAAGGACCTAAAGATCATCCAGTTCCAACCCCCCTGCCATGGACCTCCCACTAAATAATGCCATCCAAGGCTATGTCCAACCTGGCCTTGAACACCGCCAGGGATGGAGCATTCACAACTTCCCTGGGCAACCCATATTATCTACAGCGTCCCTTAAATACTGAAGGAAGAACAGCAAGAGCTCCCCTGTACTGCTCTTTTAGTTTCTAGCAATCATCAAATTAGGGACTGTCTAGATCAGGCTGCATCTGGATTGTCAGTTTTAAGAGGCACTGCTGGGGCTAGTCCTCAGTTACGCTAAGTATGTGTTTCTGTAGGGATGTCTATATTTGGAGCAACTATTTAAAAATCAAAATAAGGGGACAAAGGAAGCGAGTGCTCAGTTGAGATTTCAGATCTGCAAAGGACTTAGTCTAGGACTGAGCCTTGCTGGAGCTAGTTCTGACTAAGACCAGTAACTAAAAGCCATAGTGAAAATACTGAAATGGCAGGATGAGGTACAAAAGTTTATATGGACTGTTTCTGAGGCTTTGGGTCAGGCTTAGTGAGAGATTTTAAGGCTGTGCTCCAGTTGTAAGACTCTTGAGATCACAGAGGTCACTTTATCTGCTTTAGGGACAGAGCCAGGGGGGCTGAGCTTAAGATCCAAACAGATTTAGTATGTGAAAGTAGGCAAAGAAATAGTAAAGTTGTGCATGTCCTATTCTTGAACTCTTCAGTGTCCCTGTTCTTCTGCCCACCCACACTCAATGCCGTCTCTTCTAGAACTCAAAGAATCAGATCATAACAGCCATAATACAAAGATTTAAGTATGCAAAGCATTTTGGGGTTAAGTCACCTAGGAAACTGGTTTCATACTAAATGTACTCCAGAGTCGTCAGCTATTTTGTAATAACAAGTATTTAAGATGGCTTAGGTTCCTGTTGTCTAAATGGTCACATTGCTTTTAGTAAATCAATGTACTAAGTTGTTCTAAGAACGCAAAACAGAGATTAAAAACTACAACTGCAAAGCACAATGTGAGCTGCACAAACCACCTGTGATGGAGTACTGTCCTCTGCGGCAGGAGCAGCCTTGAATTATTCATCATGTGAGTGGTAGCAGTAAGAGACCACAAGGTGAATTTAACAGATCTTTTAATGTACATGGAGGACTTAATTTGGGCTTGTTTCCTGTTGTGGTGGTAAATACAATGAAATAAACCCTATTTGCTTTTTTTAAATGGGGATGAAGGAAGTTAGGAGAGACCCACTTGAGCAGTCAATATCCCACTGTATCAGTAGTCGATATCCCACTGATCAGAGCATTCATCTGAGCATCTAGTTAAAATCCGTGCACTGTGTGGCAGCATCCCACAGTCAATGGGAGTGCCCTAACTGCCAGTCTGAGTCTTCCGAGAAGAGAAAATCCATATGTATTTCCTGGATTTATTCTAAAAACAAGGTGAAAAAGTAAAAATGTTGTTTAGTCAGAGCTGTCTGCATATGAAATAAACGGCAGATTCAGCCTCACTTTTTTACTCCTTATAATGGAGCAAGTGTAGAGAGAGATGCAGCTTCCAGCTAGATTGGGAGGCCTAAATTAAGATGCTGTGGTTCACATGTTAGGTGAGAAGAGGTGGTATTTGATCTTTTGTCCCATGAGCCTTAAACTCACAGCTTGTCTACAGAGGGCCTGAAGTTTTCTGCTTTACATCCACATCCTTATGAATTAAAGAGTAAGTGTTCGTTTGATCTGGGCATTTGGGATTTTGCAGCTCTATATCGTAGCTCTGCTATACCTAAGTGTGAAGCTAATACTGATGTCCACATTGCATTAGAGGTTGAAATGTTCGAGATGCCCTTGATACCAAGGATAAGAGTCTCACCTGGACATGTTCCTGTGTAACCTGCTCTAGATGGCCCTGCCTTGCCAGGGTGGTTGGCCTGGATGATCTTCAGAGGTCCCTTCCTCTAGAATTAACTTTATTTCTTGGGAAAAAGCCAATAGCACAAAACTTTGGGAATAATACAAAAGACTAGGGGAAACCATAAGAGAGAGAAAATCTGTGCCTGTTGCTGAATTTATGTCTGTAGTGACTATGCAAATCAAAGAAAAGCTCTGCTGCTCTGCTTTTGCTGCTGTTCTTCCCTCTGCTATTTGTATACTTCAACACTTCTGTCAGCTGCAGATGGTCAATAAGTGAAGGACAGAGAAAGTGGCAGGTATCCAATCCTTCCAAACCCCATCTCATTTTAGCAAAATAAATAAGAATTTGGTTGCTATGATAAGACTAAGTCACAATTACTCTGGCTTGCTGCAATGCTGTCATGGGACTGCAGTCAGGCTGCTGTGGTAAGGCAAGCACCTTACTCCCAATCCTTTGATTTAATTTACACAAAATGCTCGTAAAATTTGGTTTGATGATAAATTCGGGTTATAAATACACATTTTGCATTCTTCATGGTATTGAATAAATCTATTGTCAGAGCAGCTCAGGCCTTAGCAGTATTCCCTCCCCTGCTCCCAGTACAGCAGTGAAACACTGCAGTGTCGCTTATATTGGTTCAAAAAACTGGAAAGTGAAATATGCAAAACTCATGACAAATCCCTCACAGAACAAGCTACTTCTCTACATGATTTGGTTCTGACTGGTGGATGGGAATAGGGAGAGCAAAAAGGTCAAATTCCCCATTTATATGGCCTGTCCCTGTGCTTTCATTGCTGAACTCAAGCAGTTTAATCCACTACCTTTTTAATGCAAATCAGCAATCGAGACTATAAATTTAGGATTTCAATAGTTAATCCCTAGATGTTTCAGTCCATTTCAGTCCAGTTTTGGGTCAACCAGTTGGAGTGCCCACCTTAGCTCTCCTGCTCATTGGCCAGATCTCCTTAAGCCATTGCCTATGCCAGCAGTCAGTCTATCCTTTCTCCTTCTCATTATCCTCTTTGGAATAAGCAAGGATTTGAGTTCTCGGGTGGTTATTTTTTGCTTTGCTTGAAATTATTTTAAAGTGAAATGGATTAAGTTAGAGAAGGATAGTCAGCACACTGAAAGTAACCTTGGTGTCATGTTATAATGGCCAAAGACTGGAAAAGGGGAGCCAGAGAGGTCAGTAACAGGGGAAAATATAAAGTCAGTTTTAAGCAAACAAAAATGGTGCTCTGGATCAATCTGCATTAACATTCAGCCCTTCCTTTGCTATCTGTGGTATGCAGTGCTCTAAGGAAAAAGCTAGCATGGGTAAACAAAGGAGGCAGAGCTGGAGAGCTTTTCACACTGCAAGTTGTTTATTTGGATCTCTATTTATAACTGTTTTCTTTAATAAATACCTCTGTTTAGGAGGTGCTGTTACACCATATGTTTCAACAAATCTAGGATCCAACAAGTCCTGATGGCTGAGAAGCATTTTATGAAATGTCTAGTCTTTTTTTGCCTTTTCCGTGTGTAAAAGCAATATATGAAGTCAGGCATAGTTGATGTTGCTGCTCTTCTGAGATCTAAGCCCTATGCTTTTTCAGTGGTTATGAAAGGAGAAACGCTGGAAATTCGGTTTTGTTTGTATTTTCCACATTACTGGTGTGTCCAAGATAGCAAATAGCTCTTTCCACAATGGCAGTGTGGTGTGAATTCCATCTTTCTGGGCTTTTCTCATTAGTTCAAGCTAGTCTGTTGCTTTGGGATGACAGGCGCTATTTCTTTCACTCTGTAAGTTTTATATCTAAATGAGGATCTAGTGAGTTCAACTTTTCTTTTAAATGCAATGTATCTTCCAACAAAAGCATCAGTTTTCCTTCCATATCTGGGCATGACCATGTCTTAGAATTTCTATTTTTAAGATAAAATTTTAAGCTTATTTGTCTTTTACAAACAAATGTGTCCTGGACTATGTCTGATCTAGTGATTATATTTTCTAATATATTTGCTAGATTCACCAATTGGTTTGTTCTACTTTTGGTGAGGGGTGGAGAATGCACGGAATGACTTCATTTCCATGAGATTAGCAGGAGTCATCTCCAGCAGTAAAATCCATGGATGTGGTCTATGTAGTTGGAGAAATTGAGAAACCTTTGATGCTTATTGAAGTGCACAGCCACAAGTGTCATGACACTCAGAAGACTGAGTTACATGGATGGTCAATGCTTCTGTCATAGAATAGAATCATGGAAGAGTTAGGGTTGGAAAGGACCACAAGATCATCCAATTCCAACCCCCTGCCATGAGCAGGGACACCTCACACTAAACCATGCCACCCAAGGCTTTGTCCAACCTGGCCTTGAACGCTGCCAGGGGTGGAGCATTCACAACTTCCCTGGGCAACCCATGCCAGTTCCTCACCACCCTCACAGTAAAGAACTTCTTCCTGATATCCAAGCTAAACTTCCCCTGTTGAAGTTTGAATCCATTGCCCCTTGTCCTATCACTACAGTACCTCCCCAGCATCCTTGTAAGCCCCTTTCAGCCACTGGAAGGCTGCTGTCAGGTGAAGGATAACCATAGAATCTTGGAGCAGTGTCATATAGCATGCAGCATCTTGCAACATGGAATTGTTGCAGCTGAAGCAAATTCCCTCCATGTCATCCATTATTTGTTCTCTGGTTTAAAATGAATCTTTCCATACTAGAAAAGGTCTGTGGTCACTTCAATAGGCACTTGTTACTGTGGTTCAACATTTAGATTTCCATATTCATTACAAAAGAAGTAACGGCTCATAAGCTATAAAACGAATTGAGTCATCTTGACCTTCTGTATTTCACAGCAACTGTGACTTTACAGTCACTTGTCATAGCAAAGGGACCTGATCTCCAAAAGGGGCCAAGCATTATCTTTTTAAAAGAAATAGCAGAATTCAGACTTTTGCAGTAGCCATAAGCTGTTCTGTAGCAAAAATCACTAGTCATCTCTGACAGTCATCATCCTGTGGTATGCTCATGGCTTTCTGACTGCTTCACACCTACTTACAGCTCCCTGTTGCTGTGACTCAATAGCAGCAGTGCTTCTGCACTTCTGTGGCTGGCCTAGAGCTACACTAGTTGCTGTTTTGACAATTCACATCTAGGCAGTCCTCTTGGTTCTGAGGTGTTCTGATTACTTGATGTGACCCAGTGAAGCTCTGCACAGGCTCATGCTTGTCTTGAGCTTACTGTGAAAGGGAAGGTGTTGACTGCTAAGTGGTTACTGGGCTTCCAGTGTACTCTTAGCCTCTTTGCTTGCTGACAGGCTGTCCTTGCTGTCACTTCTCAGTTCTCTTACAGCTAGCTGGGCTAGGAAACAGATAGTTTCCTATGGAAACCATAAGCACTCTTACCCTCCAGTTTCTTGCATGTTTTCTCTGGGTGCACTTCTCCTTTGCCAGTGGTCCCAGGGTGCCTTATCACTGGAGCCAATCCAGTGCTTGGATTTCTTCCATATTGCTGTATTGTGTCAGCAGAATTTCCTTGCAAAAAAAAGAGCTGTCTTTACATGCTACCTGGATATCTCATTCCACGAGCATCATAGAATCATAGAATAGGTAGGGTTGGCAAGGACCTGAAGATCATCTAGTTCCAACCCCCCTGCCATCATTAATTGAATATGGGAATCTTAAGGGCAGAATTGACAGAGGCAAACTATTCAACCAGCTTTCAGAATTTAACTCTCTAGTTTATAATCTGGTTGCTAAAAGAAGGCATTCTGGGGAATAAAATGTATTTTTGTTACTAAAGTGTTCTTACAATGTAAATATGCGTGGTTTGCCCAAAGAAGAGAAAAAGTAAAATGTAATGCCTAATGCCTCTTTGTTGTTGTTCTTTTAGTAACACAGAGCTAATAAATGTTTAACATGAAAGGAAATATAGATAAGATTAAAGTAATCATTAACTAAACTAGTTTCACTGCAGGAACTTGATTGAATCCATTTGAGATGATTGCTTCATGATATCTTCCTTTTCAGAGTGTGTTTTAGGTTAAAATGCAATTAAACACTACTCAATCACCCAAGGATATGATGAAAATAAGATTACTGCAGGAGTTTTGAGGAAAAGAATTGGTGCTCTGTAATTTGAGTGTTTAGACACTTGAAATTGTCTCATTAAAGGTTACTGAATTAAAGTGAGTAGTAAGTGGCTGCCTTAAGTTATTATACAGCAATTACAAGGATTAATTTTTTAAAGGTATTTCATAGGTATATTTGAAGTTAATGGAAAGTTTTGGCATAATTTTGTGCAGGAATGAAAGAAACAGAGATTGCAAGACACAGAATTGCCTTAGTTTTGCTACTCACAGGACTCCGTAGGGTGCTCGGTCCAGCACTTAAGAGCTTTCTAGGCTTAGCAAGCAAAGCAAGGATGGTTTTGTTCTCTGGAGAAAATTTACCAAAATCGTTTGTGCCACAGTCTATGCTATTAACTTTCCTTGTGTTCTGTCTCAAAACAACAAATAAGACAAGCAAGCACTCTTACAGACACAGAGGGAATTCTTTGTTCATGCTGCTGTGCACAAAGTCCCCAAAACTCCTTGGCTCACATCCCCTGAAACACAAAAACTTATGGGCAATCACAGAATAAATTGGCAGGATTTCTGGCCCATTGATTTGTTGAAGTGGCTGTTGAGTCTTTATTTCTTACAACAGGCTACCTATACGGCTTCTGCTTTCTACCCAGATTAAGCTTTTCAAGTAAGATTATACAAAATACTCCTTTTTGTCAGTGAACTTGTGAATTTAGGCACACATTTTTATATCCTACAGTTTCTTCTCTAAAGAGACTAAGGTATTCTTTCTGGATTTCAGGACTTTGATAGTTCTTGTCTCGAATCCTGAGTCAGTGTCCTCCTTTTCCTCCCTGCATTATTCTGACTTTGTGAAAGGCATTCAGCAGTACAGAAAGCCTGAAGAAAGTTGTTAGACCTCTTTGAAGGTCTGATTCAGTTCATCCCAGTGGTGGATTGACTATTATTAGTCCAGGCCTTGTACTGATCTTTATGTCCCTTGATCTTTTTCAGGAACTGCTTCAAGTGGTGTTCTGTCTATCTGGATTCTTGGATGCTCATGGTGCGCATATATTGCTGCTCCTAGGAAGGCTGCCTCTGAGCCATTGTAGTGGCAAGCACAGCAGAAAGTTGCTGGAAAAGGGCAATAGCACACAGGCCGTTTTTGTTTCGTACACAGCTGCATTTGAGGCAGTAAACAGCTTTCCACAGCTGGAAATGGTAGAGTTTGGACCACCAGAAGGACTCTGAATGTAACACTGCCCGAGGTAGGGGTAGGATAGAGGATGAAGACTGAGTCCGAGATCTGTATCAGAGATCTGGGAAATCTGTGGGTTTGAATATGAGATTTTTACTATTCTTTGGGAAATAAATGATATGAGGAGACTTCCTTTTGGAATCAAACATAAATATCATAGTCGCTGAGGTTAAGAAAACAAAAAATAAGCCTGGCTGCATAAATGATAGAAGCCAATGGTAAAGATCCAAATCAACTTCCAAGATGTAACAAGTGAATTAACTCAGATTCTTTCCTTCTAGGAGGGTTCACTCTATTTCAGTCAGACTGCTTCGCCTTAGCCTTGTTTCATCTTGTCGGTTTTCATGAAGTCAGCCAGACACATTCCTGGGAAGTCACCCACTCTAATGGCCTTCCTAATTCTTATGTTTTAATATACTTGCATACATGTGCATGCATATAAATGATTTTTGCTTGGAGCACTGGTCAGGAGAAGCTGCCATCATGAAGTGTTAATCTCAAATTGAGTCCAAATCATCTCTACAGAAGTACAGTGGAAAACCAAGTAAGTACTGTTTTGTTAATCTGGTCCAAAATTTGCTATTATTTTTGACATATTTGGATCATAAATAAGTCCTATCTCTTCTTTCACATGTGTGTTGTGCCACTGATAGAATTATACTAAGGGTATTTTATGTGTAACAAAGGGCAAATGCAAGCATCATATGTCAAGAAACGTGCCCCAGATCCCTTGTTTTGGGATAATCTGTAACTTTAATTTCTCATTAGATACTCCTACATTCATGCCCATTTACTGATCTTGAGTGTCAACTATAGTGCTTTAACTTGGCAGGGACAAACTGTAACTCTGGACATTTCTGGCTTAAAGCGGTGGAAATGGGCATAATTGCACTTCCTAAGGAACTTGGCTTCTTCCTGCAGTTACAAATGCTTGGAGTCCCATTTTCATTTTAGAATAAAGCGAAATCCATGTGCACTGCTTGCAGTAAACAGAGAAGCTTAAAAATATGAACCTGACAGTTTCCAAGCAGGTGAAAAACTGCAACTATAAACCCAATCTTTTGGTCTACCTTATTATAAAGCAGGGAAGAGGCATTGGAGGCATTTAAAGGTTTGATATGACTAATATTGGTTTTCAAAATGGGGTTTAGATTAGCGTATGTGCTAGGGAAGTCGAATGGGGAGTCACAATGAGTTTTGTCCCAGGGGTGCATAAGGAGCAGATTTGCTTTCCTCACTGATGTGCATAGTGAGATATGCTTTCTCACAGCACATTTGGTCACAGCTATTAGCTCCATAGTTGCTGGGGGGGTTTGATCTTTTTCCACCCCCAGCCCTTGCACTTTGCAACTTTGCCATGTCCATCCCAGCCTGAGGAACTGGACAAGCCACCTTTTTTCTTCCCTGAGGGTGGTGAATGCAGTTCTTCCTGGAAGCTGTAGGAAGCCAAAGGAACAGCCTGTTCTCCTCCACTGTAGTGTTATATAAATAATGGGCTCCTGAGACCTCTGCCATCTCTGCAGAGAGAGGATGATCTGAGTGACTGGCAGCCAAAGCAATAACCAGGAGGTACAGGGGTAGAAGAGGACTCTGCTGTTTTGGAGGGGATGGCAAATGCCATTGTTACCCTGATGCTGTCAAACAAGAACTCTGTTTCTGTTAGGGCCTCAACAAATAATAGGTACACACTAATTTGGCAGTAAACAAAGTAGATTCTCTCTTAATGTTTCACTTTTTCTTTTGGATATGAGGAGGTTAAAAACAGAAGAAGAGAGAAGGAAACCAGCCAGATCTCAGTAGTTGTCCACTGTCAATCCTAGCTGCATTTCCACAGTATCCGTGTGACAAGGATAGAAAGCAAAACACAGGATGAGGATTT
>JAOEHY010045519.1:7504-35252 GCA_025447955.1 Psilopsiagon aurifrons
TAAAACACGGTATTAGACATAGAAGAATTAATTATCCTCCAAATAGTCCTAAAGCAATTATCCTTTCAGGCGGCCACCATTAGCGGCGGCAGGAGAAGGAGGAGCAGCAGCAGCAGCCGCCTCGGGGGTCTGCGGGCGGAGCTGAGTCCGGGTGCCGCCGCCTCGCCCCTCTGTTTTGTCGGGGGCCGCCGTTGCCCGCCAGCCCGCCGGGGCTTCTCGGGAGCCGGGGCGAGGTGAGTGATGAAGCCGCTTGTCATTGGCTTTGGCAGTGGGAGAGCCGGTGGGTGTCTGAGGGGCTGTGCCGGGCGGGCAGGGAGCGGCGTTTCCTGCCGCTTCCCTCAGCCGGGCGGTGGGGCGGGGGCCGCTGAGGGACCGTTACTGCTGGGGGCTGGGCGGGGAGGACTGAAGCGAAGGAGTGTGAAATTTAACGGCCCGCACGGTCTGTGTCTTGCGCCCCTCCACGCCCCGCGCATCATCGGCTGCTGGAGGAGCGTCTGTGTGTGTGTCTGTGTCTCTGTGTGTGCGTGGGGGGTTTCCCCACTTCCCGGCTCTTCCCCGTGTAAGGCATGCCTCGGAAGAGGCTGAGAAGTAAGCCGGGGATGCGCGAGGGATGTAGTCTGTGGCATCCAGACAATGTCAGCTTGGGTGAGTCTCCACCCTGTGGAGCTGCAGGCAGTCGAATCCGCTGCACGGGCTTTGCCAGGGCTCTCTGTGCCACTCGGGGGACAGAACGCGCTTAGATCCTTTCCTGATGCAGAACGGGAAGGTTAGTTTGGATTGTTTTTTACATTATCTGACTTTATGCTTTTTCTTTTAAATAAAACCCGGATCTGAAGTCTTCTAAGCTTCTTAGCCATACGGTTTATTGAGGGCAGGCTGTTTAGTGAAGAACCTCCCCAAGCAAGGCTGGTGTCTGCATTGATTCTCATGAAGATGCACAGTGGTGTGTTGGGGTTTTTTTGCATGGGGAAAATCACTGATGGTGGGAGGGAAAGGAGGAGTGTCTGTACACAGGAGTGTCACATGACCTGTGTAAAATACATACAGGTATACTTGCTTTTCTCCTGCATTAGTGCTAGCTGTGTTAAGAAGCTTGCCTGTGCGTTTTGGAAGGTTGTATTCTGTTTTGGATTTGTTATCTTATGTGGCAGAAAATAGTCACCTGCATGTTTGGACACTTGCATTTTATCATTTTTACTGGCATTTGAAGGCTTTTTATATTTTTAGCTGGTTATAGGTATTCAGCAGGGGAAAAACAGCAGCATGATAGTAATTCCGCTTTTACTGGGGGAGTACAGGTACACCCGGTTTGGCACAAGTATACTATTTCATGTGGCTAATGTCTTTATATTGCCATTAATGTGTTGGGGGACTGCTGTTTAGTGAGACTGCAGAATCACACCCAGCCCGTTTTAAACAAATTGCCTCTTTTCGTCTGTCCTCCTCTTGTTCCCCCATCCTCCAAACAGGGACGCATCAGCTCGTAAAACCCCTTTGAGGACAAAAGTTAACGTAGATGTTTACTGATGAATAAATTTAGATGTTTATTGAAACTATATATCTAAGCCAGAAAATCTTCCTGTTTTGCTGTCTGTTTAATCAGCTTTTCTCTGCTGAAAAATTTCCTGTTAAAATAGAGCTACAGAAAAATCACTTGCTAAACCATCTTGAAGAGCAAAATTATAGGTCCTGGATTCCAGTGCTAGAGATTACATTGGACATAAGTTGTATAAAGATGTAGGCATGTCCATTTTTAGTATGCCAATATCCTTCTTGTGTGGGTGTGGTGGGTAGTGGAATATATAACTGGTTTTCTGCAGCTGAGTTGCTGTCTGTTTTTTTTGCATCAGTGAGTGGCAATCAAGTTATCTTACAAAAAATCTACATTAGGGAGGCTTTTTGCTTTCATAGGACAAGGAAGTAAGTGGCACTAAGGAATTTATTTATTGCTCTCCTACAAATTTCATTTTCAGAGAAGTATTATTTCCTTAAAATCGTTTTTAAACTCATGACATGCAACGAAGAGTCTTTCTACCACTGTTTCTCTGACTCAGCATGGGGTGACAAAGAGAAAAATGTTGTTGAGATAAGCGACAATTTAGGACAGCAATGTAGTTTAGCATCTGTTAATCTATCAAAAGAATCCAAAAAATATTGTGAAAAGGAACACTGGCAAATTTTGCATTATCTCCAGTTTTCTGAGCATCAGAACATGTGGATACTGCCTCATTTCTCCCTCCTAACCACTGATTGGTTTTGTTTTGTTTTGGTTTTGTTTGGTTTTTTTTTTTAAGCTGGAAAGCTATTGTGTTGCTTCTGTATTTGAATTTTGCAAGAATATGAATATGTGCTCCTTTATCTCTTTTTTCAGCATTAAGATTTTTAATGGAATCAGATAGCTTTTCTAGCCAGAGATAGTTACTTCTTTGTGCTCTTAATTGAACAGCTTCATGCTGTATTAATCTGATCCATACTGGTCACACAGCTTGCCTTCCTTCTTCAGACTGTCTTTTGGCCATGGGAGAGCTAAAAAACCCCTCTACCAAACTGGGACAGAGTTAAATCTGAATGACTAAGCCAGTTAGGTCAATACTAAGAAGAATTGTGCTCAAGATCCCAGCTGTTAAGTAATTAGATCACATTCTTAATAGTAGAAAAATCCAAATCTCTTGCATTGCAAATGAAGCCAGAAGTTGAAAAATAATAATGCTGGCTTTTCTCTTATGTTAAACAGTAGATTTGTTACTTAATTTTCAAGTAGAACTGAAATCATATGCTTCACAGTTTCCCGTTAACATCTTTTTGTACTGTGGACTCTGCTGGTTAAATCTAGAAGTTGTTACAGGTAATTACCAAAGCCAGAAATACCAGCTAGCATTTCAGCCCCCAACAGTAAACCAAGCACTGATGGATGCTTATTTACTGAGGTTTCATGCCCTTTCTCTGCAATTGCTAGGAGAAAACATGTTGATTTACAGCTGAATGAGGCAATCTCAGATAAACAAGTGTTACGAAAAGGGGCAGTCCCAATCTGTTTTATTGCTAAGGTTTAATAATGTGTAGAAATGACAGCAGACTGCTGAGTAGTCATTTTTTAATGTATTTGTGCGGAATGTTAATTTTGTATAAGGAAATGCGATTTACGAAACCAAAGTCATGTACTGAGTAAGTTCTTTTAAGGATTCAAAAAAAGTACCTCTGTCATAATTGGCAGTCACAGATTTTGAGTGAGTGCACATGTTGAATGCTCTCCACCTTTAGGAATGTCTTCAAGGTTAGGGAATGCCAGTGAAGAAACTTACATTATAATTGCCTGTTATAATTGTTTGTCAGATTGGCAAGGGATTTAAGTTTCTTCTTGTTAATCTGTAAGCATTGTCATCACTTAAGAACTGTGTACATTGCAAATGGCATATTATTTTCAAGAGATTAATACTGGAAATTAGTAGTAACTATCCAATTAAGCGTATCAGTCCTTGTGAGAAAGACAGGTAAAATTCCATGATGATTTAGGTTGCTAATAATCATCCTTGTAGTTGAAAATCTTAAAAAGCCTAAGAAAAGTATCTGCAGCATTCTTCTTATTCAACTTGATCCAGATACATTGGCTGATATTTTTTGACTTTCCCATGAGTTAAAGTCACTTCTCCAATTTGTCCTGAACAGTAACATTAATTATTTGCTAGGACAGGCTTAGTTGAGGTGTGTAATGTTAGGTGGTACACAGAATAATATTTTTTGAGATTGCTTTTTTAAAAAATACGTCTGTTAATGAAGAGCAGTTGAAATGCGTTGCTGTGTGAGCTGTCATGCTGTTTGTTAGGAATTGTATAGAGGAAGATGATGTACATGGGAATTTGAAACTGCCCTGAGGTTATGTATTAGGAAAATAATTTTTTGCCATCTTATTTTGTAATGAGTCAGTTGAATGCTGTAGAGAGGACTGGGGGGTAAGGAGGAGATTTCACAGCTACTATAAAAATAGTTTTCAAACTTTTTAGTCATAGAGCGTGATTTTTATCTGTTACTGAAGTTCTAGTCTCAGAAATTGATCAGGTCAAATTGATGTAGTCAGAAAGGTGATTTAATGTTCATTGCCTCTGGTATTTCTTTCCAGGAGGCAGTGTGTATTGTGAAAGTTCTTGTACAAAAATATTATATTGAGTCTGGTGAGGGAGTTATACACAGTAGCAAAACTTTTATGATGTATTTATGTTTTTTAACTAAACATTTTAAAGTGTTCAAGAACTAAAGTTGTTGATTATAAAAAAGCACTGATGCTGGGTAGAGCAAATAAACACCATGAGGATTGTTCTCATCTTGTGTGAAAATTATCTTAAATATCATCCCTGTTGGAATGTGAATATATTGTTCAAACTGTTTTATTTGACTTATGAATGTTTTTTGACTGTGTAAGGGTGTCAGTACTCTTGTCAATTTAAGTGTTTAGAATAGTAAATTGTGTTTGTATTATAAAAATACTGTTTCCTACTGTTTATTAGAGCACAGTAGCTGATTCTAGCAGATCAGGATGAGAAAGAAGCAGGATCAAGAAGTGACATCATTCTCCAGTTCTATGGCTCTGATTTTATTATTTGCCCCAGTATTGCACTTTCACCTAAAAAAGTAATGAAGAAGATAAATAGAGAACCTGATCATTTCTCTGAAATGCATGTAGGAAGTGGAAAAATATGCTAAATAGAACCTCTATGTAGAAAGGGACTGCAGGGAGTCTAGTTGGCATCCTTCATCCTCTCCAGTAGTTTACCTTTCAGAAGGCTTTGGGAGCAGTTGCATGCAGACTGTCGGAAATGTTCATTTATGTCACAGAGTTGAAGTCTACTGCCTGTTGTTAGCCGAGGATCCTTTGCTACTGCCAGTGCTGGGATTTCCTCATCTTGTCCTTCACTTTTCCCTACTGTGTTTGTAGGATCTTTAGAGATTGCTAAACTGTTGTCTGTTAAAAGTACTCTCAAAAAGAAGAGAGTAGTGAGATTTAATCCCCGTATGTTCTGTGATCCAGTTTACAGTGGGATCCACAGCATGCTAAGCTGGTAAAGTTGAAGGGGTAATGAGTTGTGGTGGAAGGTTCTACCCTTGGGGAACTATTGAGAGAGGAAGAGAAGCTACATCCTTGTGTACCTTTTCCTAGATCATGATTATATAGTTTTATATCATTTATATAGTTTTGCAAAATTTAACGTGCTTTTATCTCTGGGTTGTAAAAGCATTATTAAAAATAAAGAAAAACTCCCTTCCAGGCTGTTATTTGCATCTTGTGAGCATTAAAAGACATCTGTTCAGGGCTTCAGAACCTGTTACAGGAAATAATTTGCACCTTGATTTTGTGAATGAATTTGTTGTCATATCTAGATGACAAATGTTATTTGTACTTACTTAGGCAAGATGGTTTACAAAACTGAGGTGGGTTCTAATTCAATATCGAAACCAGTAAGTTTTTCAAGGTTTTTCCATGCATCTAATGAGGTAGACTGATTTTTGCAGCCTGATGATGATCTTCCAAAGGTGAAATTGGCATGGAAAGCTTTATAGTTTTGCGGAAATACTGTACTTGCATACCAACTGCCTTCATTTTGGTTTTTCTACTTTCTGTTGAAGATCATTGCTTGTTACTCCTTTATGGTTTAGAACAAGATGTATTGAATTAAGTGGAAAGAGAAGTACTCTAACACAAGTGAAATTGTTTTGTTATGATTATGGCAGTGTTCCATTTCATCTCATTGGTTAGGAGTACATGAAGATACGTTAAACTCCAGAGTTCTTGAATCTGTGTTAACTGTGTGTTTGCAAGGGCATGCCACCCTGTGTGAAATAAATGGCATATCTACTCTAGCTTCTTTCAGAAGTGAGGACAGTGTTCTGTGGGGTATATGTTTCTGATGGATTGTGACAGGACTTAAAATAAAGCCTCAGGCTTTGGTATTGCCCTGTTGGCTATTCCTAGGCAGTTTCCCACTCATGGCTGTTTTCAATTTCATCCTGACTTGCCTAGTTCATGTCTGTATAGCGATGAGGCATCTCGCATAGGATTTTTGATTTCATGCCAGCAGCCAAGCATTCCAAGCTCTCTTTATTTATCCATAATAATTTTGCTTCCTGCTTTTCTCCTTGCTAGAAGGATCACTGTGATCTTGTTGCACCATTTAAAATTGAGTTAATCATTGTTGGAATCTGGTTTAATATACCAGGGCAAGTTTGGACTTCCCAGGTGTCTGTAATCATTCTTTTTCACAGGTGACTAAAGAACTTTTACACAAATGTGTTTTGTAGTGCCTTAAAAAAAACCCCAAACCCTATAATGAAAGAAACTCCATCAGTTGTTCTGAGACTTTAAAGAAAAATGCCTTACAGACCTCTGTTATCCAAGGAAGTTGTTACTTATCTCTTTAATGCCTGACATAAGAAAGTGACCTTTTACTTGAACATGTAGTTCTGAGCCTCTTAGATAGAAGTCTAGTTGATTGCATGCTATTCCCAGAAAAGCCTTCCATGAGTTATTTGTGTGTATCAATGAATAACATTCCCGGTAGTTTGGATCTTAGTTAACAGTAGTTGTGTCCGAGGGCTTAAGGAGAGCACTTACATCTACTAAATAGTGGCATTTTATTTAGGAGGGGGCAAGGGGTAAAAAGCCTGTAGTTTTCACTCACTATTAACTTTCACAAGATGACTAAAACTTGTGAATTCCTTTGATCATCTCTGAGTACAGGGAGAAAAACTCTATCTGAGGCTGGGTAACAAGATCACATTTTCTGTCACCTCTACTCAGGTATGTTTATCAGTGACTTAGTGATGTCTTATGATCAGTTCTATGAAACTGAAAGGCTATTTAACAGATTGATGTGAGTACCAACAATAAATTCCTGCCCAAGGAGGAATGTAAGGAATTATTTTCCTAAAGAAATTCAGTTGTTCTGGATTAGAGACCTCAGAGATTCTTTCTGTAAGAAGCATAGCAGAAGTGAGAAGTCTCATTTTCAGCAATTACATGGAAGGAGAGCCCCATAGAAAAGTGAGTGTTGTCTTCCCGTCTGGCAGCTGGCAGAGCAGAAAATTGAAGCAATAGGGAAATGAGTGAAATTTTTAGGAGGAACCATATGTCCACGTCACAGTTCTTAAAGTGAAATTTACAGTGCTCTGTGTTAACTAAACTCCAGTTGATGGAGCAGCATACAGCTTAACTATTTGTGCTTGCTATCCTAGTTAATGAAAATCAGAGACTTTGTTGTTAAAAATAACATAGAAAAAAAACCCGCAACCCACTCAAGTGTTTGTGATTAGCTTGAGTGAGACTTTGTGTTGATGTTGTTGATTCCTATTTAGCTCTTGAATCTGTAAAGAAAATAAAGATTCAAAATCAACAACAATTTAAAAAAAAAAAAGGCACAACAAAACAAAACCTTGTAATGGAAAATCTTGAATTAGCTTTTACCAACTGAAATGGAATATTCCTGGCATGACCAGCATGCGTTGTGAGGTTCAAAGTCCGCTGTAGAACAAACAAAGTATTTTCAGACTCTGCACTTTCAACTTCAGTGGTGGTTCATTTCCAAAATGTGATGTCTCTTTTTGAAAAGAGGTGTTACTTAATCTTAATTCTCCTGAATTACCTGTTACACCCAAAAGTTTGGGGATGATTTTATGTGCGTCTCTTCTGGGACTAGGTCTTTTGAAAGTATTTTAAGTTTGGGTGGCCTTTAATTTAAAATACATGCAGCATAGGAAAAAAACATTGTCAGCTGACACAAATTACTGTGATTAAACGTACAGGCTTGAATGTACAGGCTGTCTGCTGTCATTGTCATAAAAAGAATTTAAACTGAGCTGCTGTTGTTTGCTTTCTGGCTTAAAGACTGATTTGAGTGCACTGCATAAGGAATATTACTGTGCTATCTGTGACTTTTCAAATTTTTCCACATATCTGGTACATTCTGATGATTAATGTTTTCCATTAATTCTTGTAAAGTATGAACTTTCTTATTTCAAAGATGACAATACAAATTATGTCCCTGTATAATGTGACAGTGGGCAAACCTCATGTCTTTACACTGTAAAATGAGAAGTGTATTTGCATTTGGCAAATGAGAAGTGAACCTGAAAACTTATAAAATAGGTCTAAAGTGTTCATAAAACAGGAGAATGCATTAAAGCAATGTCTTCCTAAGACTTTGCTTAGTTTCTTGATTTTGTAGAGCGTAAAACCCCCCTACCTTCAGAGCTTGGATTCCGCCTCTCCATTTTTATTTTGTATTTATGTATATATTTTAATCTTGAAGGTACATGGTCTTTCTTTTGTTGAAAGTGTACCTCACCTGAAACTAGAAGGCCAGAACTTTTCAGTTTTCTGTATTTGTGCTCATTAATCACTTTCTGAGGTAAGTTTAGTCTGGCATACTCTTTGATACAACTCTCAAAAGGCTAGGAGCTTTTAAGCACAACGTTTCTATATATATGATCTGGTAAAACATGATAAAATGTTACAAGATATAGATATGTCTTATGTAGTATGTTGTTCCAGTTAAAGCTTCCTAAATCTTTATTTTTCTACTTTAGACTGAGTTGAAAAGCAAGATAAAGGGCCAGTTGCTTTCTTATGAAAATGTTAAAAATTGCAGCTGACCTTCTGAGGTCTGCATTCTTTTTGCCTTCCAGTATGGATTTAAATATTTGGCTTTACAACTGCTCATGCTTTCACTGTGTTATGGTGAGCCATAAGAGTTCAGAAGGCATGGCCTATTGATAAATTCTGCAGCTGCTTCTTCATTCCTAAAATGACTTTTGCTGCACTGCTTTCCTTGAATTGTTGGTATTTTACCATGATTCAGGCAATATTATTGACAGGAACTAACATGTATTCAAAAGTAGGGCTTTCTTGGGTTTGCATTATGATGAAATATATTGGCTTGTATCTGGATACCGTATGAGAAGTATGCGTCTTTGATCATCACTTTTTGTCATGGCGATTTATTCCAAGACGCTCAGACTAAAGTATTGAACTTTTTTGGAGGGCAGTGACAGCCACTGTTCAGAACAGTGGTATGTAGGGTATGAAGTTATTTTTTTTAATAGAGTTTGGAATACGTAGGTAGTTAACCAGTTACAATTATTATTCATTCACATTTTGAAAAGAAGATATAAAATTTTGCCTGACATGACTCATGGACAACTGTAAGTGTAAGTGCTGTGATGTAGTCATCTATTAAACTAAAGAACACTACTTTGGAGGAGGAGGGTATTGAAGGTCCAGTAAAAGAATCCCTTCATTTACTTGTTATTTCTTTTGTAATTTCTGAAGTTATGCTTGCTTAATTGCTTGCTTGTGATTGGTAATATTTCACTGGTGGTGGCAGCAGGGGTAGCAGCAGTCCAGTCCTGTGTGCATCTAGAATTTTTATGTAGTCACATGGAAGTAGTCTGAACACAGATTTGAGGCTTGTATTTCAATACCAGTAAACAGTGATGATTTTACTATCATGAGATGCACATGTGTTGCCTGATATTTAATGGAATACAAAGATATGGAATATAAATGCATAGTTTTCATATTTTTATTGCCATTACACTTAATATATTTTATGAATCATGTTTAGAAAATCTGTAAGTAACTCTGGTCTTTCTCTTTCCAAAGATGGGCAAGATAAGCACTGAAATGATATCCATGACTTTGCATTCTGTAAAATATTGATTTGTGATCTCTTTGTATTGCTGATCTTTTATAGTTTCTTGAGGAGTAGGACATTATTTAAAATGGTGAAGCTCAGTCTGCCACAGTGGAAGCATTATATTATGGAGAGTAGTTTTGAAAGCTGTATATGTAGTGTTCTTATCCTGTTTTGGGGTATTGGTCTTGGAATGGTTGTTTCTGAAATGCTGCTTGATTTTCAACTGGATAGGTAGGAAGATCCTTTTTGTTGTGCTCAGTTCCTTCCTGTACTTGGGCTTATGTGTGCTCTTTAAGCTTTATTGGCTAGAATTGTCCAGCAGGAGAAACTACATCCACTGTGAACTGAACAGAATATTGTTCTTGCTGTTCCCCATCTCAAAATGCACATGTGGGTAGGCTGGGTAGTATAATTAGCTAGTCCTGTGTTTTGTGTGTATTCTTCTCAGTTGGGAGAAATTCTTTAGATGATGCACAAGAATTGAAAAAGGGGCTGAGGACTTGCTTTCTGTGGCTTGAGTGCGTTTTGAAAAATACAAACTGGCAGGAGTAATAAAGCTGGGGAGAGGTACTGTTCAAACTGGCTTTACTATTTTAGCACAGAAGGGTGTGAATGATTCCACGGATATATTGCTCTTTTAATTGTTTTCTTACGAGAGAAGGTTGTGCCATCAGGTGAGAAGTTGAGAAGAGGGATAAACAAGGTCTTAGGATGCGTGTATATATATATATTTTTTTTTTTTTAATAGGGTATTTCTTCATAAATGAATAATGTGAGGCATGATCTGGCTTGTGATTTTGCTGTTTGATCATCAGATCTCATGTCCATTGGTTGGTCTGAATGGATAGAGACAGTGATGTAGAAATAGTGCCAAGAGCCAGGCATGGAGTGCTGGTAGTCATCAGCAGTACTGCTATGGGATCATAGCCTGTCAGTTCCCTTAGTAAGTGTGAAGGCTCTTTGGCACTTCTGACAGAACAGCTGCAACTGATGTTACAGAATACTAGCAAGTAATTGTTGAGTCATTTGCTGCTGATTGTTCTAGCCACTGTCCAGTAAAAAATGAATTTTGGCTAGCTTCTTGACTAAAATTTTCATGTGCACGTTGATGACCAGTCTTTCAGAAAAGTGGTTATTACACTAACTTTCCACTGAGTACAGCTTTGTCAGGCTTTTGCTACGGTGCTATGTGTTCAGCCAATACCAGAATGTGAGGTTAATCTCTTAGAATACTCTTGAACAATAAAAGTTGAGCAAAAGAGCATGGCCAGTATCTTCAGCCTTCTCTAATTTCAGTAAAACTAAATTGTGTGTACTAATGCCTTCAGTACTATGGGAAAATTGTCCACCTAATTGCTTCCTTATTTTTTCTTTTTATATGTATCATCCTTCAAAATGTATTCAGGATTTCTGTCAAATACAGAAGAACATTTTCAACAGAATGGCATATCCAGTTGTATGAGAACAGAAGTTGCTTCAGCTTCATCAGCATGATTTTAAACCTACCATGTGTCTAAGTAGTTTAATCCGAAAAAAAACCAACCCATCCCTAAAACCTAAAATTTCTATGTGGAAATGCTCTATTTATTTATTGAGACTTAAGTTGAGGACTCCTTGTAATGGATTATATTGGTAGTACTACCTGCCTCTTATATAGTGCTTTTTATGAGCAAGTCTGCAAAAGTATATTGATGTAAATAGAAGTAAAGTCAGGTTTTTTCCTTTCTAACTTTCCAACCTCTCGAATACAGTTACAGCTAGAAAGTGATGGCAGTGAGTACTAGGAATCAATCCTGGGTCCGTGTCGCCAGCAGTGTTTACTGCTGTAGCAACAGCGATACATGGAAAGATTTCACTTTATTCCACTGACTTTGGTCTTGTTTTTCTTTTTTTTACGGGAGGTGCACTTTTCTCATTTGTTTTTCCTTACTTGAAGAGGGTGTGGAGTCTTGTGCTTGGGTTTTTTGCTGTTTGTGGGGTTCTGGTTTTGTAAGAAAATGTGCGTTTGAGTTTTTCCTTCCAGTCTTCGACTAGCGAAATTAAATTTTAAATGGCATACTGTCTTTTGTATGCATGTAGTGTTGTCAAATCCAAAGTGCACTATTGTGAGTCTAATATTTCTTGACCTTTTTAACAGTGTATTTCTTTCTGCTATCACTTCCCTTTTTGAATAAGAAAAACTAATTTGGTTTAGATGAATCAGAAAGTTTATATAGAGAAACTTGGATTTATATACAAATTGCTTGGATTGTCTGCTGCACCCTGCAGATAGTTTAGTCTTAACCTTTCCTGTGATGGGAAGGCGAGGTCTTGTGGTTCTTTTCAGTGCTTGATTATGAGAGGGGAGTGATGATGTGTTTATAATTATGTGCAAGCTCTGCATCAAGAAACCTCCAATATGAACTTGTGGATTATTTCTGTGTTTAGACATGACATTAACTACTTTTATTTACTTATATCCTGAAGCTATTTTGAATGTGGTATCTGAAATACTTTGCCTAGTGGTGTCAGCAAGCATAGGAGGTTTTCCAAAAATTTTCTTTTGTACTTTATTAAATGTTTGGGTTGTCTTTAAAGTCTGATTTTTGTTCCACCCCAACCTGCAAAATCAATTTGTCAATGAACTTCTTGATGTTCCAATTTACACAAAAGTCTATAGAGATTAAATGCACCAGAAATGCTCAGGGATTGTTAAGATGAGATAATAGCTCCATGTTTGTGTCTATTTTTATTTTTATGAAATGGTTTGTTAACATTTGACCTTTCTAAAATCTGTTTTTTGAATTATGTCAAATGCTTTCAGCCACTGAGCCATGAGTAACATAATTCCATCTCTTATTCCTCTTCTAATATACATCTATGTGCTATGCAAATTCAGATGCCTTGGGTTTTTTTTAGGATGGACTCTGTTGTGTTCTCTGTTAATTTATTTTTTAGGCCCAAAGTTGACTTCCTTTGTTTATGCTTGGAACCAACCATCTTGTGTCATATCAGCCTGCAGTGTGAGAGCCCACTTTCCTCATGGAAGATTTTAATCTGAAGCCTAGTATGGAACAAGCCCTGTTATATTGCTAGCAGTCTTCCTGTAAAGCATTGCTCAAAGTGTTGTTGGATACTAAGCTTAAAATCAGAAAACACTAATCATGTTCTGAAAATGTTTTACTAAAGTTAGGCTACTTATTTTAAAATCAGATTTCATTTTTTGTTGGTTTTACTGATGGTATCATATTTGTTGAAAAGCTGGAGTTCTACCTTACCCTGGTTTTCCAGCTTTCAAAGAAGTTCCTTGTTTGTTTTGATGGTAGAGGAACCAAACAGTTTCTTTACAGCTTTAGGCCTACTTTTACCATCGAGTAGAAGGGGAGATTAATGTCAGGGGATACATTTACAAAAATCTGCATTTCTAGGGACAGGAACTTGTTCTCTCCCTGTCCCTCTGCCTGCTTTAGAGTTAGTCAAGTGAGCTACCAACTGTGATGTAAATGTGCAAGATGAGATGTCCTGACCTCTGTGAGTGCACTTTAGTCTGCTTCTTTCTCGTGAATTAAATGGAGAAAGAGAAAACAGAGAAGGTGATTTAATAGTAAGGACTGTAACACCTTGTCTTTGAGATGGAAGGACAGCTCTAATTCTGAAAGGTGAAAATGGATAAAGTCCATTACCTTTACAGATTTGGGGACCTCTAAAGAAGGAGCTTCATGTCAGTCCAGTGTTTCTCACCTTGCTGAGGCAAACATGTATGTGGCACTATCAAACACACCGTTCCTGTAGTCTGGAACTGCTCCCTGACAGAAGTTACAAATAAGTATACATAACTGTTAATTGTATATTTTGGTAACTGTAAGCTGCCTTTACTGAAGAGATATGTTGGGATGCAGGGAGAATGTGAAGAAAGCTCCTGGTGGTATTAAATTTATAAATGCAAAACTGATTTATTTCTTTTTTTGGCTTGTAAGCCTGTTCTGATCTGTTACAAGCTGCTCCTTTAAGATGTGCAAGGCTGTAGCTTCTATCAGCAAAACTTTATAAATCTTTTGGAAAGATAATAGGTAGAAGTTGCCAGCAAAACTTAAACCTGAGTGGGTGTTTAGAGGCCTGAAGAAAGACAGGAAACCAGTAAAAGCCATGAAATAATTAATTGGTTTTTTTAAGCTTCATTGTAAATCCTTTCATGGTGCTGCTTTTTTGATTTAATTTAACTTCTGATAGAGAACTAAGATTCAAGCATCGTAATAAAGTGTTCTAGCCAATTCATACCTCACTGTTACCCATCTGAGAAATAAGACTGTAGGCTAGTGGAATATTCAACCAACTTCTATAGCTGCATAAACTGTTTCATACTGCAGTAAACAAGCACAACTTGGAGATTATTTTACTTGTAAATACTGAGGTGCTAATGAATTGAGAGACTTATTGTAATGTGGGTTTTAAACTGGTTGCTGTCATCTATGTTTTAGATAGTTACTTTTGCCCCTTTGGCACATTTAGACTACAGCAAATTCATGCAGATCAGTTCTTTCCTGCCAGCCCTTGTCCTTAACAAGATGCAAATATGGTCCAAGTAATTACCATTTCTACTGTCACAAATGACATTCTTTATACAATGTGGTCAACTGAGTACAGCAGCTTTAGCAGTAAGAATAGTCATTGTAGTACACATTCCACTTTTAGTGTTCTGTAGTTTATTCATCTGGATCAGTCTTTATACCAAAGGAGATATTTTTGAGGAAACAAAAATAATTGTTCTTTTGGGATGTTTAGAAAAAAACTTTTCTCTGAGGCTTGCCAAATTGTTACACAGCTGTTAAGATGATATAATGGTTTTTTGTTTGACTGAGGTAGTAAATAAGAACTTCCTTCCTCCTGCATTTTTAATAGATCTAGCTGTGTGTAGAATTTGTGATAAATTTCTTCCAAATTTCTCTTGAGGGATAGTACTTATGAAATGCTTACAAACTTCAACATGCACTTTATATTTGCTTATGAAGTGAGTGACCTAATTTTCTGTGAACTAGATATAACCTCCTCCCCTGGTCCTGCCAGAAGAGTGTATGTCTAGAATAAGAGTTTGTCCTGGTTTTACATACCAGAAAAATAGTCATCTATGAGAATTCTTGATCAGAATACCCTTGATCTTGGAGGAGTTCACAAGGGTGAAGTTACAATAGAGCACACTTAGTTAGACTTGAAAAATGAGCTCAGAGTGAAGAACAGGTTCCGTTTTTTGTATGTCAGGTATTCCTGCATTCATTGTGAGCCACGTTTCCTGCTTCTTTCCAAATTATACTGAAGGAAATAACAGCACTGGCCATCAGCCTTGTGGACACAGGCTTAAGTATTTTGGAAGGGAACTGAAGGTGGCTGCAGCAGTATTGTGAACTGAGGTAGTATTTTGCCTTAGGAAAGGCATGGCTCTTTGAGCATGATGTAAATTCAGTATGTGTTACAGTAAGCTCATTTTTAGCCCTGTTTTTCAACTATTTTTTAATGTTTAGAAATTGCCTGTAATTTTTCATGTGAAGATGTGAATTTTTATGTTCTGTAGGAAAAAACTGAGGTAATGTGTATTAATAAAATAGTGCTTCTATAAAAGGTTAGGGGTTTATTTCACAATGTTGTAGTATCAATACATCTGTAAAAGGTGGTCTTATATTTTTATTTGGGTATTTTTTTAACAATATTTTGGTAGTATTACATTTCTAGCAAGGAAAAATGAAGGAATTGAAATACCTGACTAGTTGAGAAAAGTCATCTATAAGCTAATCTTCTTGTCAAGCTTTCAATTTTTCCATTGAATTCAGGAAAGAATGAGCCCTAATGGCTTCCGATATTAAGATGTGATGGCAAAAAGGCAGACATGTCTGTTTCTTGACTAACTTACTTGGAGTTTTCTGAAGATTGTGTTTGATTCTCCATTCTATAACAAAATAATAACTACAGTAGATACGTTGCATGATCACCTTTAGAGCCAGCTGTTCGGAAGACAAGGACCCTGCTTTCAGTGGGAACAAACTGTTTGTGCAGAGTATCATGAAAAGCCTTAGCCACAGCTGAGAGTGTAGTTGGCTGGTACCCTTGTTTGTGTACTGAGCTCTGTTAAAAGAAGAAATTTCCAAGATTTCATTTGAGTTAGGGGTGCTTTGAGAGTATACTAGTGAGATGTGTCTGTGTGGACAAGGGCAATGGGAAGTGGTCATTCTTACTTCTCCAGGAAGCAGAATATGGGTCCCTCTTCAAACACTTAGAAATTGTCTGCAGTTGCAATTTGTGTTCTCTTTAAAAATTTAGAGTTAAGGTATTCAGGGATCTACAGCAGGGTGTTCTTATAAGTACTCTTAACAATAAGTAAAGGTCTAGCACATGATATTTTTAAAAGTGTCGTTCCAAAGGGATTTTGCAGTCTTGACTCTGGCAATGTGGGGAAAAGATCAGAAAATTCTTACTTTGCCTGAGTTACTCCAGACTTAGCTTGGCACTGTTAGTGTGTCTGGTCTATACACAGAATAGTGTGAGCCCTTACTATTCTTTGCTTGGAATTAAGAGTAGGGGTTTTTTGTGGGTTTTGTGTTGTCTGGTTTTGTGTTTTTTTTTTTTCCTAGTATTTTCAAAATATTAATATATGTTGAAGTATTCTTATGAAAGAATTAGAATTTAGGTGTTTGTGAAAATATTATGACATGTAAATGCATGGAGGTGCTGTGTTTTCATGTCTTGTGCCTCAGTGCTACAGAGTTAACACTGAAGTTTTCTGTATTCAGAATTATTAATGTGTTTATGGATAGTAATGTTCTTTTTTAATTTTGTCCTCCCAGGTTGTTCCAATTTTGGTTTAAATGTAGTCTCCTTTTCAGTAACTTGATAGGTACTAAAGTACTACCTTATTTACTGTTAAATGTTTGCAGTGAAAAGTACAAGCTTCAAATGTTTGTAGCTAAAGTAATTTATTAAGACTTATATGGTTTACTAAATCAGTAAAATGAGCCAATTTTAATACCCATTTAATAGGCATAAATATACATAAACACATGCAGTAAAATTGTAACTGGTTTTCAGTGTCTTGTATGTGTTTGCATGTGCTCTGCAGTAAGTAGCATTTGAAATTTTCTCTGTACTAATTGGAAAGGTGGCCTTTTCTGTTTATTATGAATTTAAGAATGTAAGTCAAGTGTTTGAATTTGTTTATAATATGCTCTGTGAGCTAGATGAGGAGCTGCAAATTAAGAGGTGAGTCCATTACAGGGGAGCTTGCTGCTGCCAGGAAGGGTACTTGTTTGTTTCTCTGTCCCTTCTCCCAGATGTCTGGAAGGAGCCCAAAAGAATGGTTGGATCTAGTATTTGCTTAGTCTAAGGGTAATCTTCTTGCTAACTTAGCAGAAAGATTATTTTGATGTTTGGAGTGTTGAGTGAGTTTTCTGGTAGTTTAGAAAGTTGAGTGGGTTCAGTGATGTGCTGGAACTAAGTAGTAGCAGATGGAGGGGAATGAGAGTCCCTCCCTTTTTTGATTGCAATGAGGGATTAGGCTACCTCAAGTTTTAATGTCTAAGTTCTAATTTTAAACTGTAGGAACAGGAGCTTAAGGAAAATGTCAGGAAAGCTTGTAGAAACATTTTCCCAAAAACTCTTTTGGAAAGTTGGCTCTGGAATAGAAGGAAAGATAACTTCACAGTTTTGTTGCTTCTGAGACAGTTGTCTCAAGTGTTTTCTAAAAGCAAAGAAAATATCCATGCAAAATATGTCGGTTTTGTTGTGTTGGATGGCGATTTTTGTTTGTTCTTGTTGTTGTTTTCTGCTTTAATATCCTACAGCTCTTAAATGCCAGTACCAATAATAAATTGACTGAATTTCTCAAATGTTTTGCTAAAAACAAGTGTTTGTAGATTTTCACAGCTGGTCTAGTTATGGGTGTGTTTTATGAATGAGTTAATCATGCAGAGTAATCCAAGTAGGAGGTAGGCTGCCCCTTTCACAAATAGCATGTTCTGGAGAGTAGGTAAAATTGGAGGATTTGGTATTGCAAGTATCTTAAGTTTTGGTGCTCAGCTTCTTCATCCAAGCAGTGTATTTATCCCAGGAGAAGATAGGAAGGAATGAGGAGGAAGTGTGTGCTGCAGCCCCTCCTTTTTTGCGTTATTGTAAACAGCAAAATTATTTTATTCATACTTTGATGTTCTTTCCTCTCATCATCTGAATCTGTCTTACACTGATCTATTGATTTACCTCAATGTCAAACTTATGTGAGAGAGAAGAATAATTGAATTCTGAGTCAAAGAACTTCCAAGTGTATTTATAAGAAAAATGTAATGTGAAACATAATGCACAATGATTATATATCTGCATGTATAATAGCTGCATTCAGCCACCTGCTTAGGATTATCCTTCACTGAATAAAAAACTCAGTTTAAAAGTTGGTGCATGGGATTTGTTTTAATCGGGAAACTTTTTGGAAAAATACCTTGATACTTAAATGTGAGCGGCGCTGTGGGCTCTGACTCAAATATTGGTTTTTTTCCCCCACAGTTGCATTAGCAAACCACTCTTCAGTTTTCATGTGCACGAAAAGTTCTATTCACAAAGCTACCAAGTATTGTGGCAGCAGCCTTTACAGTAGTTGTTTATGTGACTCAGGTGCTGAGCTGTTTAGACAAGGCCTCTGCAGCTTAGGATCTGAACAGTGTTTCTTAAATCTTAAATTCATTTAAATGAATTTAAATCTTTCTGTTTAAAGTCCTTCTTTAACAAGACCCAGCTGTCAGCCCTGTCTTCCATGGCGGTTCTACTGTATAGAAATTTCATGTTCACTTCCTCAGTGGCATGACTTACACTTTCTTTTTTCCTTTTGCTATGGAAGCAGATTTTATTACTTCTTCAGGAATGTGTGCTTTAAAATATTGATTCTGTGTTAAATATTTACATTTGTTCTTAGTCTCTACAATTAAATTCTAGATAGAGTCCTGTTGGTATTCATCAGTTTGTGTTTAACTGGCTTTTAGACTGCTCTGACCTTTGACATAACAAAACTTTCTTTTCTTTTTTTTTTTTTTTTTTTTTTATATTGAGGCTGCTTTCTTGTATTAAGTAATTTTTTCCAGGGAGTAGAGTCAGGAACTGGTGGTTTTCCCCCTTCCCTCCCTCACTCTGTGCTGCCAAGATTCATTTAGAAACTGAAGTAATGGGGCTTTTCAGTATGAACATGTATCTGTAGAGCACATCTTATATACTAAAGTATTCAGAAACATAAATGAGTTTCAGGACTCTTGAAGCTAGAGATTAAGGTCAGTGCTCAGTAGGCAATGCTTAGATTCCTCTTAGCAATCTGTGGCAAACTTGGTTGCTTTATACCTCAAATTGCTGATACTGGTTTGAGTTATGTGGACTTCTTGGTTTAAGGCAATTAAACCATGCTTCCAGAGAAAGGATGTTGAATTGACAGTAGAAACAAAATCCCAAGAGAAGAAAGTATTAAAAAGAAAAAATGCAAGGAGAAATTTTGTCAGTTTTCTCTATTTTCCTTTAGACATTTCTGAGAATTGACATTCTGCTAAAATGGCAAATAAGAAGTTGTGTTTTCAGTCTGTTTCAGTGATGGTGACTTTCAGTATCTCTCACAGACCTCAGCAATTTGTGCAGGCTTTACTAGGGAATAGAGATGGTGGAATTGTTACAGGCTTTGGCACTTATGCTCAACCAGAGGTCTTGTGGAAGTTGTTTTGTGGATTGATATCATAGCTGGAATGGCTTCTGTTTTTATTATTTGAGAAGAAAAAGCAAGCACAGAGAAGAAGAGTTATGCAAGTGTAGGACTTCCTTCAAGGAATTTATTTTCTTTTTCTTGCCTTGTGGGGATGTCAGAATACAGCTTGGATTCTTTCAGTAGCAAGAAGGTGAGTTGCAGTTTATACAACAGGAAGTTGGCTGTGTTGTTGTTGCCTGTGAGGTTTATGGAGAATCTGATATTGTGCATAGTCACCTCAAGACCCAAGGGAAGATGCTGATAAAGCACCCTCTTGAAACAGTGGTGGCTGCACAGTTGTAAGGTTTACAAACATGTTTTCCCATCTACATCCCTATTCTGCAGAACTTGTCTGTACTGTCTCCTTTTCAGGCCGCATAGTTGCTCCCAAATTTAATTGTGTGGCAAGGCCCCCTTCAGCCCGTGTGCCTCACATCACTACCGAGTGAGCGGTGTTGGTTTAACGCCAAAAGCTCCCCTCGCCTTTCCTGCCATGAAAAACTGCCCCATTCCTGCTAATTTCCCACCCTTCTTCTCAGTCTTGACTGCTAGGACTTATTTCTGTCCAGTGCCCTACATCAGTCTTGCTCTAGCTAGACTCACAAGGCTCTTCTCTGTGCAGTCCCTTCAAGCCTCCTGCAAGGCACACCTTTTCCATGGAAAAACCTCTGCTTACAAAGTATTTCTTTTCTAGTAATGATGCAGTACTGTATATCCATTTTTTTTCCCTCCAAAGTTGACTAGCAATTTAAACACTTGAGTCCTGTTTTACTAATGACTTAAAATGTAAAATCAATTGAGCCAGGGTAGCCTGTCCTGTCATTTAGATATGTTCTCGTTTAAGCCAGTGTTGTTGTTGTTGCTGTTTTGCTTGGCTTGTTAGGAGTTAGGGTAATGCTGTTTTGTAGTGGCTAACTATAAACAACAAAATGCATTGACTCATAAATGCTAAGAATGAAATGCCTATGTACTTTAGGTGTATCAAGCATTCATTTGTGGGTTTTCCAAAAAATATACAGTTATGTTTGGGGTTTTTTTCTTTCCCTGGAGATGGTAGTTCCAGCTCTTTACAATATGATAATGTACCAGAGTGTACCAGAAATCAATTTATAACCTGTTGCAACTGAGGTCAGTGTAAAGAATATATGTGCAGGATCACAGAATTGTTAGGGTTGAAAGGGCTCTCTGGAGATCATCTAGTTCCTTATGTGAAAGCTTATATAAGCAATCAACATTCTTCACAGGTTGTTTTATTATAGCTAAAGCAGTACTCTTCCTTTTTGTTTGAACCATGGTGCATGGGCTGTCACTAGGTGCTTGTTGAAAGGGATTTGGCAGCTTCTTCTGAGTCTAGATACTACCCACATATGCAGCTTGCCAGCATCTGGTGTGGTATCTTAAGTGGATATTGGCATAATGATTATTTTTAACCTTTGAGAGGGTCCCTTGAGGAAAAATTAGTTTTTAACTGAGCTAAAGCATAGAGTGGCTCAGAGAAATACTCTCAGCTGCTTTGTAATTTGACCTATGATCTAAGTGATTTTCTTGTACCTCCCTCCTCCTGTTTGATCATTCGTGTATACCATCTTCTATAAGCACTTTTAAGATGTCTGGCTTTTACACGTAGTTGGCAGTTGCTTGCTTTATTTTTCTTTTTTATGGTTGATAGACAGCCTAGTATATGTACAAATATGATTTATTTGTTCCTGATGGAAAAAGACATAATAAAGGCACAACCGACCAGTCTGCAAAGGCATGTGAATTTTATAGTGATCAGTTTGCAAGTGCTTCTTCCCTTCCCAAGTGTGAGGTGAGCCTAAAAAGCTGGGTCACAGCTATAAGAATATTTGAGTATTTCCAGTGATCTATCTGTAAGGCCAAATATTATAATAAAATTAATTGCTATTTCTTAGTCTGCCGATGGAAAAAAGGGGCTGCATTATCCTTTCTGCAATGGGTGAAGTTGCAAGAGGCAACTAAGCACATTGTGCTTTCTAGTGGCTTTTTTCTGGCTTGAAGAGAGCATCCACAGGGAAGCGTGGTAGGTTAAGTACCTGTGGGGAGCTATCTTTCAGGAAGTGACCAGAATGGCATGAATATACATCATCTGTGCACAGGCTAATCTCACCTGCTTCTGTTGTATTATTAAATCAAAGCTTAGTTTAGTTTTGGCAATAAAGTGGTTTCCTTTAAATGCATCTGACAAATGTTTTTCAGTACCCATTAAGTTTAACTATGGATGTATACAAAGCCATTCTTTCATGGTGTCCCTGCCCATGAAAGGGGGTTGGAACTAGATGATCTTAAGGTAATTTCCAACCCTAACTATTCTATGATTCTATGATGTGTTTCTTCTCATGTTTTGTTTGACATATTCCCTCCTGTAAAGGGCTTATCCTTTCATGCAGTTTCTCTCATCTTGGTTCAGTCACATGAATTAAGAAGGTTTCCTTACCAATTGCATTGACATAAAGTCCCTCTTTTTGCATTGCCTGCAAATAGAGCAGGCAATGCAACCTGCATTTTTAACAGCGAGGACAAGAATGGAACTGTATACAGCCTCAGAGGAAGAGGGAAGGAAGTTGATCTGCATCCAAAAGATATTTTGCTCATTCCAAAGTGAAAACTGAATGGGAAGAGATGCTAGAATAGTATTTGTCTTATGGTAACTGCATAATGAAGATTTTGGAAAATTGCAGCTAATGTATGTTTTTCGGTACATCTCTGCCTACAGAAGGCAGAATATACTTTAATAGAGATTTACATAAAACTTAGGTCTGCATCACCAGAAGATGTGACATGGTTTTGGGTGACATGGTTTAGTGGGAGGTGTCCCTTCCCATGGCCAGGATGGATGGAACTAGATGATCTTAAGGTCCTAACTATTCTATGGTTCTATGTTTTTCTCATATCTCTGTTGAATACTTCTATTGAAGGCTGTTGTATAGCCCGCCTACAGAATTGCTTGGTTTTGATTGTTATTGCTTGGTTTTGATTTTTTTTTTCTTCCTTTTATAAAAATTCAGTCAACATTAGCAGCTATAGAGGAGAGGTCCAAATGAGACATAGCAGAACTGTTAGACCTTTTGCATTATCACTTGGACTGTTGCTAGCAGTATGTCTGAAAGTGTTGTCCTCGTTGCAAAATAAATCCCTTTTTTAGGCTATGTAAAATACCATGTATGTTTCTGTGCTTTATTTTTAGTCAGATTTTATGCAAAATAATGTGAGGGTTAAGTTACGAATGTAGGCAGTTTCCTTCTTGTCTCTTCCTAAACCATAAGAGGTTTGCTTTGTATTCCTTGCCTTGGCCCTTATCTGGAAAATGGAAATCTTCCTTTAATCTTCAAAACATGTCTCATATAGTTCTGATGATAAATGCATACTAAGATATTAAAGGCTTGAATTTTTGCTTACATCATTAAGCCCTTGGGAAGTTTCAGTAAAAGTTCAGGCATCGAAGTTCTTAGTTTCTTTTTCTAAGGTTTTATATAAGCTTCAGTAGAGCTTCAGGCTGGCTGATCAGTATGTGCAAGTCTACCACGTCGTTAGGAGATGTGCACTTCTGGATCTCTCATCCACTTCCTTTGTGTGCTCTGGGGGCAAAAGGATTGCCTACATTGCCCTTAGTGTTCTCATATCATTTGCAGCTGTGTGTTAGGATAATAGCTGTAATTGAATTTAATGTCATGCTTTAGGACTTAAGTGAGTTGCCTGCTGCGTTCAGGAATGTTTGTCTTCCCCCTGTGCGGCTGCACATTTCCTCCCTCTTCCTCCCTTCACAATTAATGAACTATTTAGTGGTGTTATGTTTTCCTGAAACGTGTGGCCATAGCTAGAATTGGGAAAGCAGAGCAAGGAGCTCAGTGGTCTGAGGTGGGGAATCCTCATCCCAAGATGCTTGCCATAGTCTGTCTTGCTGTGTACTCACAAAAGTGTCCAGAGTTGGCTGAAATCTGTTCTGCCTCTATCCCTCAGACCAAATTAGCAAGAAATGACTGAGAGTTTTTCTTTTTTCTAATCTGTGTGGACCAAAAATCACTCTTTGAGGCACCTGAAATTTATTTTGCTTAGTAATTTTTTGCATAGTGTAAAGAATCCATCAACCTTCAGCCTGGGAGGAACTTCAATGGCCTGCAACATATAGTAAGTGTAATCTTTGGGATTTACAGGAAGTACTCTTCTGAAAGAAAAACTTGGGGCCGAAACAGCAGAACTAGTTGGGGGTCACTTGTGGTTCTTCAGTGAGTTAAGAAAGAGATGAATTTTAATGAGCATTTACTTGAGCAAAATTTGCTGTTTATCAAAACCCCTCTAAAACAGATGGACCTGATTGTGTTATGTGTTCTTCAAATACCCGTTTGAGGTATATGTTGTCTGGAGTCAAGCATAAATAACCACCTTAAACCTTCGAATTTGTAAATTCTCAAATTGTGTAGTAAAGCTTAACCTTGTCTATGAAACCTTTTTTGGACATCTAGCTGCCTTTTTTCGAGGTTGCAGCTGCTCTAAGGTATTTTTGTTTCATATATAATACAAAATGCATCCTCTGTATTCTTAGTACTTCCTACTAATAGCTTAAAAAGATTAGTTATATAAAGAAATTATTGACAGACGTATACTTCTTGAAGGTACTGCATTTAACTTAGTACTGCCTCTCTTTCTGCATCATCTTATTAATGTTTGTTATTCTTGTTTTAGACATCATTCCAAAGCTCTGAAACTGAATGGGAAGAGATGCTACAGTGTTGGTTTTGTTATGATAACTGTATAATGAAGGTTCTGGAAAATTGCATTTAATGTATGTTTCTAAGTACAACTCTGCCTACTGAAGGCAGAACAGAACTTGAATAGAGATTTAAAGCTATATGTTTCCCTAGCTTCCATAATTTGACTCTGTTTTCGCACTGAAAATAGTCGTAGGTGGTAAGACTAAGATGTTGGCTTCTGCAGGTAGAGGATCAGTGCTTTAGAGAACACTGGTATTTTGTCTTCCGCTTGAAAAATATTTTAGCTAAGGCAACTTTTATTTTTATGAACTCTGGCAAAAGCAGGTTTTCAGAACTGTCTTCAGGTTGCCTTAATGAAGAATCTGCTGTGGCACATGATGTAATCTAGGATGGGTTTTTTTAATGGGAATTAATTTAGTGCCCACTTGGGTACTCTGGCTGGAATCTTGGTTCAGGAAATGGGACACAATGATTGATAAACCTGCCTTCTTTTCAAGGCAACATCTGTTTGGCTAGATGCAAGACAAGCACTGAAATATATCGGGGGGCATAAAGGTTTTATTGTGTGCCTTCCCAACAGCACAGATTTCAGATGCAACTGGACTCTTTGGCAGTTTGAATAATTGTGGTCCGTCCCAGCTCTTACAGGAAGAAAGATCTTTTAAATGTCTTTTGTTATACAAGGGGTCGCCCTATCGGGACTAATTTAAAATTTCAGGCTGCAGTTATGGAAACCTTAAAGTAAATATAAATGGTAATAATAATACAAAGACAGCTTAAGTGATAATGAGAAACCAACCCCATGGATTATAGGGTAGAGTTCTGCTTGATCCACTTTTCATTTTACCTCCCACTTCAAGGTTTCGCACAAAGAAGGGGGTTGGATATGTGGGTGAGTATTTTGTGGGTGGCGCACCAGAAATATTTCCCATTGTGTGATCGTATAAATCAAGAAAATGAAGTAACATTTTAGTATCTTCAGTTTGTCTATTTCAGGAGATCATGGATGCCTGGGTCAAATCAGAGTGGGAGCACGCGAGTTTTGATTAAGTACAAGGGAAGTCAGTAGCTGCAATGAATGTGAATATGTACAGTATTGTTTTTTCTCTTTCTTTGTGCTGCTAGCCCAAAGGAGCTTTATTCTTCCATGTTTGTGTTGTCTGTGAGGAGTACTGTGTTGTCATGTCCCAGCTTAACATGCTGTCTGCTGGATTCTAAAGGTGTGCTGCTGAATCTGTGGAAGACCAGGGAGCAACTGTGGTGTGTTTGACTTTCATGGCTTGAATCTCTGGGGATAAGTTGATGAACTGCCTGTTATAATCTGAAAGGCATTAACAGTGTTCTTACGAGCACTGAGTCCTAGAAAACCTGTGTTTACTGTATACAGCACTGATGTATTTTGGGGGATTCCAGGAAGAGTGAGACAGTTTGCTTTGATGTTACCATTTGGTACCTGATTAAGACTTTTTTCTTCTTCCAGTTAGTTTTTCAAACAGTTGTTTTATTAGCAGTTGGTAAAATTTATGTAAGTTTTGTGTTCATTTGTATTGCTATAAATGTTTATATTACAAACTTATGGATGACGTAAAGAAAAGTATTTTCAAGAGCTTAGTGAAAGCGTTGTTTAACTGGACTTAAAATACAAACAGCTACAGGCAAAGGCAAGTCCTTGTACCGGCATGTGCTTAATTTTAGAAGTGGTGTTAGAAATTATGCTGTATATGTTTGGCAGAATAACTGTTACTTTCAGCAGCTTTTAATTGATCTTTTATTGAAACTCAAGCCCATCCAGGATTCAGAACATGCATTTTCAGACACAAAGTTTTCTTTTCTGTGGTTTCAAAGTTACATTCTTGCATCTCACCTAGATCAGTGGGTAAGGGAGGAGGGTGTATTGTGGGAGTTTTGTGCTTCCCAGCTAAACCTGAGAATGAGGCCACACTGTGAGGGTGCCTGCTTTTCATACTTGCTGGATTTCTGCAGTCCAGACCAGCTGCCTGATATAATGTAAAAGACTTGAAAAAGAAATATGCTCAAAAGGCACATGAATGCTATGCACCTTAATTATATCTTGTATCTGTTACTGTGTGATTAGATGCAACTATTTCTTTCTTGAATCTTATATTGAGACAGGTAGATATTGCTCTCCCGGACCTCAAGAGGTTACCATCCACAGTACTTCTGAGTATGTGAATCTCTTCATGTGTGCAAGGCATAGATTCAGTATTTTTCCACTTTAAAGCTGTGTTGCATAAATAGGTTTACCTGTTTAACTGGTACAACAAAGTGCATAAACATTTTTTATTTTCTTAAAACGTGGCAACAGATCCTATCTTTGTGTGATACATAAATGTAGAACTTTATCTGTTAAAATTATTGCCTGAGTAATTTCAGAAACATATGAGTTCATTGGTTATAAAAGGTCTCTTTGCTTTTAATGAAGTGCCTGAAGCTTTATTTTTTATCAAACATTGAATGTATTTTCACCTTATGTGACTACAAGCCTGAAAAACTATTGCCTGAAGCATGATTTAAAAGAAAGTTGGCTTCAATTAGTATATTGAAGAAGGCTTTCACTTGACATAAGATTTTTATTTGAGGCGTTTTGAATTTGAACTTTTAGGCTGACAGATTCTTATCTCAGTTTTTGAATTTAAGAGGCATTGTGGTATCTGTGTGCTGTAGGAGCCTTGGGATGTATTCAGCTAGTGCCTATGCTATTTGAAGCTAAAAGAAAAGCAATGCTCTTCTGTTCAAGTTTTCATCTAGATTGCTCTTAACATAAACTGGGTTATAGGACATTGGATAACAGGCAAAGAATTTCCCATAACTTTCTAATCCCCCTCCAAGTCTCTTTTTCAGGAGTAATTAATTTCAGAATATTTTACGCTTATTAAGAAGAAATATGGAAATACTAAAGCAAATTATCTGCACTGTGTCATTGGCTTTGCATGCTGCAGTATTAAAGTTAAAAGAAAAATGTTAATGTTACAGAATAAGACTTTCTTATTTTATCAAAAACAAAGTGCTGGATTTCATTGATCCCTGTCATGTGGACAGTGTACTAATATGAAACAAATAATTTATATGTTCAGGCAAATGATTTGTTTCATTATTGATCAGTTTCTTCAAGGAAATGTGTAGAAACATGGATGTGAGCTGTGGCTGTCAGTTTTCTGAAATCATTTTCATTTTTTATTTTCTTTTTTCTCCTGCGTAAGTAACTATATTTGTTTCAGCAGTCAGGTGAACGTGTATTAGAGGTGAAAACCTTCTAGAATATTGTGTGTGCACATTGCTTTTGTGCTCATACAGTATCATACTGTACTGTTATGTCTTATACAACTTAAACTGAAATAGATGCTGCCATGAGGACCTATAGATGATCACAGATGGAAGAATTCTGATTTATAAACCAGGTCCTAATAGAGTATGTTTTCCAAACTAGAGTATATTATATGGTTCCTTTTGGTTCCTGAGATTAGGTTTTGAAATGTAGAAATCAGTTATTTGCCCAGGTAGTGTTTTATCATAGAATAGTTAAGGTTGGAAAGGACCTTAAGATCATCTAGTTCCAACCCCCCTGCCATGGGCAGGGACACCTC
>JAOEHY010045520.1:0-13013 GCA_025447955.1 Psilopsiagon aurifrons
GGAGTTTAGATTGGATATAAGGAGGAAGTTCTTTACTGTGAAGGTGGTGAGTCACTGGAATGGGTTACCCAGGGAAGTTGTGAATGCTCCGTCCCTGGGAGTATTCAAGGCTGGGTTGGACACAGCCGTGGGTGACATAGTTTAGTGGGAGGTGTCCCTGGCCCTAGTGGGCGGGTTGGAAGTAGGTGATCTTTAGATCTTTTCCCACTCTAACTATTCTATCATTCTATTATTCTATGTTATTAGGAATGGAATCAACATGGATATATTCCAAAGCCACTGACAAGTACTGAATAAATAACTCCAATGAATAAAGATTTTTTGCCAGAAGATTTTGGGAAGCAAAAGGGCAACAGGACTTGCAATTGCTCTGTTATTCTTCAGTTTGGGTACATGCAGCTGTATAAACTGAGAAATTTGCATATCCTTGACAGAATACTATTTAAAGATCTGCTAAAAAATGCAAGTGACAGAGGAACTTTGTGACATGGATGTTTTTTCCATTGTGAACTGTATTTTCTTAGTGTCTGAGCTGTTAAATTCATTGTGTTGATTTCTCGGAAAAAGATTTCTATTGTATTAAATATTCATTACTTTTACTCTTTCAGTACTTTAGCATGATCTTTAAGCAAACTCTTTAATACTCTGGCATAGCGTGATGGCAACTCATCCATGAGCCACAAGGCAAGAGGGTCATTGTCATGGTTGTCTCCTTTCTCACTGGAGCTAAGAAAACAATTTAGGGAAAATAATGCATTCTCCTATCTTTACTTCTCTTTCTGATGATTAATGTCAGTTGAGTGAAACATGATTTTATTGGCGTATTCGTAATTGTAACTTCTTCTGCACTTTATCTGTCATTGTGGTTCACAGGATGAAGTCTCAGTCCTTGTTTGGGAAATTTTATTCCCATCATGGAATAAGAATAAATGTTTTTTGAAGTTCTTGGGAAACTAAGAGTGCATGTAGTTCAATATTTTGCTTGCTTTGATATTTGAGGAAGGGAAAGCTGTGATGTTTGCTTCGTTGGAGGCTTTGAAAGTGCCTAAATCATCTTTTCTTTTCAAATATCTTTAGTTCTAGATTGCGACACCAGTCGTATAGATTGTTTTCTTTTTCAGTGGGACATGTTGTCACCTGAGATTTGCTGGGGGAAAGAAGGTGAGGAGGTCTAGAAGGAACACAGACTATATTCTCTAGTCCAATTTGCCAACAATACATCATCCCAGATATGAGAAAATCTTCAGATCTACACTTAGTTATGCAAAAAAGTGTCACTAAAGTGGCTTGCTGCAAATTCAAGCTTTATTGAAAAGATTTTAAAAAGAAAAGTGCTTCAAACTAGCAAGATGAAACACATGGAATCAGGAAGAAAGATTTCCCTATGGCACATTTGAAAGACAAGAGGAACCTAAAGTATCACACTATTTCCCAAGCAGAGCTCAGGTTTACGTTAGCTTGTTTGGTTTTATGCTTTTCATGCATTTGTTTTTGCCATTTTTCTTGACCACATGAGCTTCCAGAAGGCTTCAGGCTCCTGCTGTGCTAATGCAATGGCCAGAAGTGGAAAGAGCCCTGTACCAAGGGGTGAAAGGTTTCTGCCCCAGATTGCTCTCAAAGGAATTAAGTATGTATTAGAAAGTAGCAGGAGTTACTTTGTTGTGGTAGGGACAAGGTCAAGAAAGTGACAAAATTGGGAAAGTTAAGCAGAATTCTTGCTTGTCAATGTTTTTCTGCTTCAGTTTATCTGTAATTGGTATGACAGTGTCTGACCTTCTAGCTCTTTGTTTGAAAATCAGTGTCTAAGATGTGCTGCTGGATGAATTCAGTGCAAGGAACTGTCTATCTTTTTTTCTTCTCATATAAGCAGTTATCTCAGCTTTCTGATGAAAATACACACGTTTAGATGCTTTAAACTGCCTGTGAAAATTGCCTAGCCTTTGATGGATGTAATAAAGTTTCCCTGGAATTCCTGTGAATAAAGCAATTTGCTTGACTGTTCATGTAAAACAATTATAAAAATGAAACAACTAGAGAATGATTATTTTATTGGTATAAAAATCTGTGAAAATTCTTACTGGAACATCACTTTGTTCTCATATTTTCACTGCCTGTGGGTTTATCTAATCAGTTTCTTTTTAAAAAGAGATTTCTAGACTCTTTAGTAGTTAAAAATGCTAGGTTGTAAAACAAATAGAGTTGTAATTCTTTGGTTATAAACAACATCATAGTGTCACAGAAGCTCGCAGAGCTATTCCTCTTTGCGTCAGCTGAAAATCAAAGAATGCATGAACCCCTGTTTACCTTCACAATGATGAGAGCTTGCCTCAATGTAGCTGGTAAGCAGGCCCGTGCTGTGCAGTGAAAATGCATAAATCTCAGTTTGCATTGCTGGATCTACTTCCTATGTAATGTTTCTAGTACATAGAGCATTCTGATATGTTTTATACGAAAGTCCAATAGAAAAGTAAAATTTAATTTCATGCTGAGGGAGTTTACAAAGCCTCACATTGCCTTTTATTTCTGTGGAACTTCTTGAGTACCTAAGTATCATTGCTATTTCTCATTCATGTAGATTTAATTTATCTTGTTTCTGTAGGCTGTATATCTAGTACAATCCATCTTTTCATATTTTAAACTGTCTTTTTTAATGTAACAACATATTCAATGGCCATTACAGCTTAGGCTTTAAACTAGCTTAATCAAATATAAAACCCTATTTTTCTTGTTGTACAGCAGTTTGTATATTCTTGCCTGGTAAATTTTTACCTTGTTTTCCCTAAACCAAAAAACTGTCTCTACTGTCTTCAGTACAGACATGTCACTGGAAGCATAACCACAGCACTTGCCCTTTGTGCCTCCATGACGGAGATGCTCAAGGAGCATTTCCTCTCATTCTGTGAGAATACTGCTAATTATTGCTGACCTGTTCTGTGACACTATGACTTCAATCACACTTTCAAGCATAAACAGAGCAACAAGATAGTCCTTTGCTATATCATGATACGTCTCTTGCCCTCCTTGGGACACTGGGGGAGAAGATTAAAGCCATAACATATTCAGAAGACAATGTGTGTGACCTGTGAACCTTGTAGTTAATCTCTGTTGTCTGAGGAGCAATGAAAAACCTCCCATGATCTGTATTATTTTAGCTGATATCATTTGTGCTAACACACTATATTCATTTTTTTCTGCTCTTTGACTCTGGTGGAAAAGGTCTATAAGGAGAAAGAGACAGAGATGAGAGTATTAGAAAACTAATCAGTCATATAGCTGCAACTTCCATTGCCCCGGCAAGCAGTGGGTATTATCAATAGGAAATGCTGCAAATTGTCAATTTTCTTTGTCACAAGGCTATACATAGGATTTTTCACTGGTCTTTCCATAGCTATTGTATAAACAATACAAAGCACCTTTGGTTTTGATTTTGGTTTTTATCCCCTGCTTTTTAAAGAGATCTACTAATTAAATAATTTCTGGCATTAGGGAAGCCTGAGAATCTTCCATTCCTTGAAAAAGACATCTCTTTTACAATTTCTGTGTCCTTGGAGACTGAAAAGGTTATTCCTTATCAGTGTATCAGATTTTCCAGTGCTTATAGCTGGGTTTGTTTTTTTGGTGTTGGGTTTTTTGGTTGATTTTCTTGCTATTCAATTATAATCTTCTGTCTTCTGTATTTTAATTGTATCATATCCTTTTTATTAATATTTCTCAGAGATTAAGGTTATTAGTGCCACTGCAAAACAATATGTAATAACACTGATTATTAACTCATGAATGAAAATACAAAGCTTACTTTGTTCTTCTTAAAAAGGTATTGAGACTCTGAGTCCTGACTGATGTTTGGTAGCATTCTTTCTGAGCAGACTGGTTAATCTCAGTAGGGACACCTGATGACAGAAATCAATGGAAGGTTCAAATCCTGGTTTTTATAACTATAGCTGTCATTTTACTCGAAGAAAAATACCTTCATACTGTTAGACTTCCGCTAGACACTTTATACTGTAACATGAATGATCTTGCTCTTACTGAAAAAATTGATGGGCTCAAGCTTGAAACACATAATGAGCTTATTTTTTTTTCCACTTAGTATCAAAAATTTTTGATGGCTATTGGATGTTTGGTTGCCCAGCTGTACTTTTTACTCATTTGAGAAGTTTGTGTTGAGTAAGTCAAACATACAATTACACACACAAACACAAAAAGCACACCTGTACTAAAATATACACTTATAGTGTGCATATATACAAATATATAGTAGCCTATGTTTACGTATGTAGTTTCATGATGTCTTTGAGCTAAGTAGTATATGTCTTTGATAAAAGAGTCAAGTTAAATGTGCTTTAGGCAATCTTCTTTTATAACTTAGAACAGATTTTGCTTGCCTCCAATTTGGGTCTCCAAAAGGAGTTTTGGAATCATCAGAAATATACAGCTTTTCTTGTCTTTGCATATTAAAGGGTATTCTCAAAAGCTTATGGAAGTCAGAATAAGGAAGAACATAAGATTCAAAACCAGCAGTGGATTAGTCAATATTGGCTACTTCAAATTGCAGTTTATTAATGGTAAAATTGTCCCAACCTCAAATGTCTGAGATGAATTTTAGATGTTCCATCTACAAGAGATTTGCAAAGAGACTATTTAAGTGTGTGGACTGTCCCTGATTATTTTAGCAATTATTTCAAATATTTTGGATTTTGCTTTTTTACTTTTAGTCAAGTAATCCACACACATGATTTTTAAAATTTCTTTTTTTACATGAATGACTTTGACAATGAGATCTTATTAAAATACAAATAAAAAAAAAAAAAACTAATTTTGTTTTCCTTAGTGCATTTTAATACAATAAGGGCACACAAAATTTGTGCAGCTTGCTTTTCTCATTTTTACTAGTTTTTTTCAGGAATTCTGCCTTTCAGGCACCAAGGGTTTAACAAACCTCTTTCTGGTTTCTCTCTCTTCTTTTACTTTAGCATTTACATGCACCAGCTTCAGCAGTTCTCCATTGAGCTAACAATCTCCTGGCTTTAATAGGAAAAGGAATCAATAATTGGATGCTTAATCAATGCATAGCGCAATCCTTGGCAGATTTCCACTGATATTCATGTTCTTTTAGCATGGAATTATCCATACAAGGATGGCAAGGGCTTGATGGCACACTTTGAAACTAGTACTACCACCACCAAGAACCTTTATTCAAAAGATAAATTAAAAATTTATCAATGGCATTAAAGTAAATCTTATTCAAAGACATATTCTCCGCCACTTTCTCATTCCTCTGTAGCTGTTTGCGTATTCTCCAGCACTGATCTTGGTCCAAAACTAGGATTTATTGACTTCATGGTAACACAAATTAAATGACTGGCCTTATGTGTTATGTAACTAAAAAAAGAAAATCAATTCTTCCTCACACTTCATTACACATCTTCACATTCTTTAGGAGATTTTAGTGTGGACATGGCCTTTTATCTTCTTAAAACACATCCTTGGTTACTTAGGCTTGTATTTACAAAAAAAAATATCAGTTGATTTCTTTTAAAACTCATTATCCCATGCCCCCTTATAGTGTTTCTCTCAAGCAAATATACTAAAAGAGCATTAGATCTCTCTGTCTCAGCTCAAGGTTGTTACTTGGCAAAGGATTCTACTAGTCAAACCTCTCCAATTACAGCAAAAGTAGATGAAATTAATTGTCAGATCTACTATTTAAGATCTTAAATAAACCAATAGAAAACCCAAACTGAACAAAACTCAACAAACTATGAGATAAACAAAGTGCCACCCATCTTCTGTTGCGGTTTTCTGGTTTGGGTTTTGATCTTTTTTTTTTACAGCATTTATATTGTCTTTTGATTGATTCGAAATTTATTGGCAGCTGAGGTGCATTTTCAGGTCTTTTGCACAGATTTAATATGATGAAAATCACATTTGATTGACACTAATAATCATCACTCTTTCAAAACCAGCTTTAAGCTATTTAGCTTTAAGTTTTCAATTCTTTCAATTTATAGTAAATTTAAGTGGTTTTGAATGAAGACAGACTCTACCAAAATTAATGTGCATATTAAGGTACTCTTGAAGCACAGCAATAAAGTATTTTGCATTCAATATATGGGACAAAAATGCATTTAAAATAATTATGTTATTCTTTCTTCCTCTTACAATTAAACGCATCAATACAAATACGATGAATACAAATATGCAAAGTGTAGAAAATTTTCTGCTTACCTTGACAATGCATCTTAATGTACAGTATGTTAGAAAATTAACCCATCATTTCAGAAAAAAAAGACTGATAATGAAGGCGGATCTTCTTCCTATTCAGATGGAGTTGTAGTTCTTTGATCTTATAAATTGCGAATAAATGATTACTTCTGAAATTTTCCCTATCAGCTACATAATCTGAGGATAGTTACATTTTTTCTAGGCTTTGCAGAGAAAGTCCTAATTATGACTTTGCTAGAATTTGAATGCATCTTATAATAATTTGGTTTCTTTCATTTTCTTTCAATCTTTTCTAGAACTCTGGTGTTCTGTAGCATCACTATTTTTTTTGTTTGCTATGGAAAGAGTAAAGATTCCATCACTTCTTAGTGATGGAATCTGAGTTGCCAGTCTGAAAAGAAAGGATTTCCAAAGTTACTGGAAAAGAGGTCCAGTATCTATGATGTCTGCACCACTGTAATGTGTAATTTAAATATCAAAAGGTTGAACACAAGCTCTCTTGCATGTGCAGTGAATTTGCTTTCACCAGAGGGAGACTAATGTACCCTGCTGTTCCTGGGTGTGCTGTGCACGTTCCCAGGTACTGACAACCTCAAACACCCTTACACTGATCCTAGCACATGGTTGGCAAAAGGGGATTCCTAATTATTTTTCTGATAGTGGCTTCCCTGCAGTGACGTTCATATTCCTTCCACAATTAATTAGAAAAAAAATTAAAAAAGCAGCATGTTTATTTGTTTTTCTCTCACAGCTTTTCCTGGTTGCTTATACTGTAGCTTGAGAAACCCAAGATTAAAGTTTTATTACAGAAAGTTTTTACAGCATCTTTTTAATTCACCTAGTAGTGATTTGAAGTCTCCAGTCCAAATGAACTGTGTGTTGTGTGCAGCTGTGGGACATGAGCTGTACTACCTATCTGTATGGAATTAATTTTTACTTCCTATACAACCAGTGCAGAAAGGTGAAAGCTAATTATCTTCAATGTTCTTCATTGCTGTCTCTCTTAACCCCATAAAACTGCTATCTCTACCATCTAAGTGAATACCTTTATGTGCTGTTGGAGTCTCTATCAAGGAAGAAGCCAGTCTTTCCATAGATTCTAAGATTTTCTCTATGACAGGAGCTGTTTACATCGTATAAGTACACATACGAAATTGCAATATTGAATTCCAGTATGTTAAGGTTTTTTGCTTTTTTCGTGTTTCATCCTTAGGATTTAAAGATTCTCTTGCATAGCACCATTATTTGCAGGCTTATTGCAGATGTTATTGCTGCACACAATCCTTTTACTTTTTCACTGTTGTTCTTATCCATTTTTCTTTAGTTTGCCTTTGTCTCTGCCTCTACAAACATTCTCAATAAAAGAAGGCAAAATCTTCTCATAAGTTTTTGCAATCTAACACAGTTAATCATGTGATTCCTCACATACCTGTGGTAGCATGGGATTTCAAAGGAGCAAACAATTCTAATTTCTTATTCCCTACACTTGAGCTAGGTGAGTTTTTGTTTAATTAGATAAAAGTGAGTATGGATGGAAAATCAGAGGCTGATCTACATAGATGTAACAAATCAGGTGTGCTTAGTGTAGCACTAAACACTTTTAATCTGAGGCCAAAATTTGGGATTTTTTCTTTATTGCTTAATCCTTATCAGCTCCAGAGCTGAGCAGTGAAGAAATGTGATAGAGTAAATGAGCCAGGCAAGGTGAGATACAAGCAAAACTTACAATCTTTACAGTTCTGTAGGCTGCCGAAGCTTGAAAAGTGGACCCTCACTTCTCCTCCCTTGGATAATTTCCAGAGAGCGTCTCAGCACAAATTCCACCACAACACAATTCATGCTGAACTGATGGGGGAATTTTTACTTTATTAAACAAGGACCAATTTCACCAGGTAAAACTTATTCTGAAGAGTTTAGACACGTTTTTTTGAAATTGCTTGGAGAATTTTGTGTGAGGCAGTTTTCACGTCTACCATTCATGTGTATAATCTTGTACTCAAAACCAAATTGAGACTTCTCCTTCTGCCCCAGGAAAGTAAAAAATTAATGTCTTTTATAAATCTTTGTATTAATTTCTGTGGTTTGAGGTTCAGATAATTTATTGTTTGTGACTATTTTCTATGAATAACGACACCTAGTCAAGTAACGGTCAAGTATTGCTGAAAACATTTACAAATGGTAGTTCCCCTCATACATGTAATAGAAATATATATTTATCACAATGTGTACTGGAAGGTTATTAATTTTGTTTCATCATTTTCTGACATCTTATTTAAAAATACTAAACAAATATTATGCAAATTCATACATTTCAGGTATCTTACTGTGAAACACACAGAGTGAATAATTAGAATAAACTTCTGAACAAATTCAGCTTGAAAAACTGGCTATACTAGAATGGAGTTTGAGCTGGTTTGTGCATGATCTGCTCACTGAAGAAGAGTGCTTGGCTTGCAACAAGGTTTTATGTAATTAACCTGGGTATATTTGACAACGTTCTCTAGAGATTTGAGCTACATGGTCTTTTATTTTGATGTTTGTTTGCTCAAAAGTTCTGAACTCCTGAACTAGTGCTGTGTGAGAGGAATGTATTCACAAGTGTGAATCTTGCCACTGCAATCTGGTATGGAGGTTTTACAGTTCAAAGCATCTCTCTAGACAGCTCTATTGTTACACTGTACTTACTCAGAATTTGAACAGAAACTTGCACAGGAGCTGCAGACAGGTGGATATTTATTCTGGAAATGTTATGATGTAGTAATCATCTGAAGACACTGGTACAATCAAAGGAAATCATATTCTAAGCTTCATAAATCCTACTTCACTGCTATTTAATTAGCATTACTTTTTCTCAGCAAAAGAATTCCAGCATGTAAGACTAGCTCAATGTAATTTTGACTGTCTTTGCTCATTTCATTTAGTTAGTTATTTTTAAGGTGTATGTGATTATAGATTTGCCCTCCTAACAAAAGCCAGGATGCAGGTACAAAAGGTTGCTTTTCTCTTTTGTAGTATTGTCATTTCCCACAATGAATAAGAACCAGACCTCTGTAAAGTCAGAATTATTTTGTCTTCCACAAGCTTGCATTATTTGGTTACTTCAGAATAACATTTCAAAAAGCTGATGTACTGATATATTTGTGCAAATAGGATGGGTAAGATTATTTTAGAAGGCAAAACCCTACATTTCTACATCCACATTTTAGAATTCGTGGCAGAGCCCTGGTGTTAAAAAATAAATAAAATTAAAAATCATAGAGCAGAAATGGATACAGGGAGGAATTTTAAAATATTGCCTGAGGATGTGGGGATTTTGTTAGGAAAACCAGAGCTCAGCTAAGCTTAAGACTTGCCAAGGCACTTAAAGGCAACAAAAAGAGCTCCTATTGCTATGTTTACAACAACAGGCTGAACAAAGTGTGGCCATTGCTGAATCAAAGGGGGTGGGAGATGATTTATTAGCAATGGTCACAAATAAAGCTGAGATCACAGAAAAAAATGCTCTTTTATTTGTTTGATGTATTTTCTTGATACATCTTAAATACTGGGAGCTAAAGACTAACTTACAGTCATGTTTAGACACCCCACCTCATGTAAAAGTGCAGAATGTGAGTGATGGAAAAGGATGTAAATTAGCAAAACTTAAAAGCCCTGTTAATTCCAAGTGACCACCTGTGAAATGGAGGAGCTTCTCCACTGATGCTCTGCCCCTGGCCCCAGCAAAAGGGAATAAAGAGGAATGGCTCAGCAGCCACTTTGTTGATGCTGTTTATATAGAGGCAGCTCTGCTGATGCTCTCTGCTGCTGTATGTGAAAAGTCAGGTTTTGCACAGATGAGCTACAATGATTTTGTTTCTTGAAGTTAAATTTATTATATAACTGGGTGTTTCTAAGTTACCATTCAAATTCTCCTTCATAGTTACATCACCAGCTTTAAGGACAGTCTTACAGTGATTTTCAGTTTGGTTGGTTTGGTTTTTGTTGTTTGTTTTTAGCAGAAATAGAAAATAATTCAAATATAATCACCTTATTTAAAGATAAAACAAGATTTAAACACCTGGTTTTGGATTTCTAACACTTCACTTCCTTAATTAATTGTATTTCAGAATATATATTTGTAAATATATGTATATTTATCTTACTACTTATATAGGAGGGGGTTTTCCTTCTTTTTAGAATACTGTAGGCAATGAATGCTACATCAGCTGGTGCATTTAAGCATGTTTCTTGCTTATTGCTAAAATTAAGACTATAATTACAAGGTTATGACAAACTTACAGAAAAAAGGTTTTCTTTAAAAATTAATTTAAAAGGCCACCTTCATACTCTTATTTACATGTAGGAGTACTCAAAAAGTGCAGGGCTAAATTCACCTAGGATTCTGCTATGTCATGCAGTAAGCACCACTATCAGATACTGTGTGTATTCTGAAGGTTTGAACAGCATTTTGCTATCATAGTCGCTGGTGAGCTGACAGGTTGCAAAGAAATTGAAAGCTGTTTGGGTTTCTTTGGTTTGGTTTATTTTTCTTCCTGCTCACCCCATCCTTCTTAAAGGTCTTCCTCACACAACTCAGCCCTTGCAGATATCAGATTTTGTAGTGATTCCTAGTGAATGGTAGCCTGAGGGAAGGCAGCATCCAATGCTGCAACTGAGTTTGTAACCTCTGCATATGTGAGCTTTGGATTTATTAAATCTGATAAAACTTTCAATGGCATAATATTAAATAAACAAGATAAATTCTAAAGAAATAAAAGTTTAGCTCTTGATTAAGAAGTTGCAAACAAGTTTTTAAAAATTGGAGGGGAGGGACAAGGGAAGAAACACACCTCAAAAAAAATAGAATCCATCAACACACATTTGTGTTCTGCACAGCACTCGGTTTCTAAGCTATTATATAAAACCTCTTAAGTGTCAGATAGTTCTTGGGACTTAAAGGGAACAGCCGCTGTTTTCTTACTACATGAAGGCGCATTAGCGAACAAAGTATCTTTCATTTAGGGAAAGTATTACAGTTGCATTGTAATTCTGCTATTCCTATTTATTCTGAGAAATGCACATCTGAGACTCGCAGTGTTATTTTCCAGCTATTAGGTGGCTCTGTCTCAGCAGGAGGGGTAGCAAGGGAGTTTTCCTCTTTCCAGCAGATGGCAATGGAAAGATTTCTGACATTTTTGGAGTCCCAGGTGAGGTAACATTGTGCTGGGATTCTTTTGATTCATTCATTAAAAGAATGTATTTTATTTGATGTGCAAACTAGGGAAAATAGAATTTTATTTTGTTTTTCCTTTATTCTCGTGTACCTTGCTTTGTTTTACCTAAATCATTTTGTCATTCAACTACATTTCTTAATTAAATACAAAATCAATCAATAATAAAATCCTGTTGTTAAACAGTGAAAATATTTCTGTGAGGTAGTACTGGAAATCACTACTTTCTATTTTCTTCGGGGGGGGGGGGGTACGGGCAGGAAACTGAACAAAACCTGCATTGCCTTTAAAAAATACAATTACGTTATGTGTTTTTTTAGGGTGTGTTTTGGCTTTTTGATTATTTTTATTAAGATTGAACTCTTTAATTAAATGTATTTAAAAAGTCTCTAAACATTCAATACTCATGGAAAAATGAAAATTTTATGGATGTGGAGTTTATCTAATATTCTACTATACTTTAATAAGTACTTTACTGGTAATACATCGTGGAATGCACTTTACAGCTCAGCATGGTTTTTGAACTTAATGACTTTCCTTTGGTTATGAGACTGTTTCAAAAACTATTATTTCGTAAGAAACACATCAATTCATTTGGTTTTAGCTCACTTTTGAGTTATTGCAGGGGACCAAAGCATTATGAGAAAGTTCATTTAAATACCTAAAATGAGGCTGAATACTCCTTATGCTCTTTCCAAGTTATTCAGGTGCGTATACCATGTGAGGCTTTTTATTCAGGTTATTTTCACAGCTGCTTTTCCTTGAACAACCTAGATATTCATTTAGATAATCTGTGGAAACTCATGTGAATGACAGAGAAGAGCATATTGAACTTCTGACCAAATACAAAGTACTAGAGCTCAGTTCAGTAGTAATTAAAACCTAACTTACATACATTTGAAATTTTACAGCACTGCTTATTCAGTCAACTTCTAAGGTACGTGAAAGATAACAGGAAGTGATTCTATAGGTACATTGCAAATAAAAGACAGACTAGGGACAATGTGGTCCCTCTCCTGAAGCTATCAGAGCTGGCTACCCTGGATTTGGAGAAGTCTGAGGTTCTTAATGACTTCTTTCTTCAGCCTTCACTGGCAGATGCTCCAGCCACCCCACCCAAGTCTTGGACTGTGAGAATGAAGACCTTGGGCCCACTGTAGGAGAGGATCTCGTTCAAGATGATCTTAAGAACTTGAACGTACACAAGTCCATGGGACCTAATGAAATCCATCCGCGGGTCCTGAAGGAGCTGCAAATGAAGTTGCTAAGCCACTGACTGTCATATTTGAAAAATCATGGCAGTCAGGTGAAATTCCTGATGACTGGAAAAAGGGAAATATAACCCCCGTTTTTGAGAAGGGGAAAATGGATGATCCAGGGAACTACAGACCAGTCAGCCTCACCTCTGTGCCTGGCAAAATCTTGGAGCAGATTCTCCTGGAAGACATGCTAAGGCGCATGAAAAGCAACAAAGTGCTTGGTGGCAGCCTGCATGGCTTCATGTCATGGGTTCAGCAGTAGCAGTCATTTTTCTCCTTCTCAGTAGCTGGTGCAGCGCTGTGTTTTTGACTTGTGGCC